>VOQJ01012402.1:10006-46754 GCA_015052665.1 Apistogramma diplotaenia
CCCTGTGTTTTGCCCCCCTCTCCCCCCCCCCCCCCCACTCCATTACTGAAGTGTTAAACTCTTAGATACATTTTATTGTTGTTTACAATGCTTGATAAACACTTTTAATTATTAAACTATAAATGGACACTGCCACTTATAACACTAGTGAGATTTTAGGTTTGTTTTTAACTGTTAGCTTGTGATTGGCTGACTGAGCACTGGTGCAGTACCATGCCTCATGGTGAGAGTTTTTAAAGGAACTTCTTTAAGGAACTAAACACAATTTAATGGAATACAGTGTTTGTGAATTATACTATTTGGTGACTATAGGCTCGAATGAAGCTCAAGTGGAGTCCAGATGCTGCTGATGGTGGCAGAGATGAAGCAGGTGGAGACTTGGACAAGATCTTTATTTTGCCAGGATGGAGATGGGGAGGAAGTGGGTTACATGAATGAGAGTTGAACTTCAGGAAGATGAAGAATATAGATATTCCTTACTGATTTTATGTTTAAACAGACTGTTTGCTGTACACACCTCATCTGGCATGACCATCAGGACAGAAACTGCGGGCTGGGCAAATGTACACACATTTGCCACTTCATTAGAGGTACAGATACTTGTGCAAAGAAAAAAAAAACTCTGGTAAAAGCTGACGTACACTATTTTAATTTTCTTCCTCAAGTACTGTAGAAGTGGAAAAAGTACAGGCTCTGAAATGTACTCAATGTAAAATGCATATGAAATATAAAAAATCAAAGGTTTATTTATTCAAATAATTCATCAAGGAAAATATGCAACCTGAATGTATACCCATCAAGTAGATTGAATTTGATGGGAGCACAAAACAAGTCAGAAAAGAAGTTGCTGTATTTGACCTGTGAGCAATCAGGGACTAGATCCACCAAGACAGACAGGTCCATCTCTTTAATATTCTCTTTGATGTTTCTCTTTCTCCCTTTAATCTAACACTTAGATATTTAATCTTTGTCTCTGCAGATTTGTATGTGTTTGTGTTTCTGTATTTGTTATAGGTCTTTGCACAGAATTTGCATAGAAAAGCAAGATTTGTCAGTTAAGTCTCCAAAGTGCCTTACACACTCATCAATACACGTACAAGGAGGGAGTGAAACTGCATAAAATCTTATTTACTCACAGTGTGCGTAAGTGCGGTGAAGTGGGGACTCAGTGTCAGCGATTTGCTTGAGGTTCTCTGTGCGACCCATTGTTCTGAATAAAAAAAACATCCTCAATGGCCCCAGCTTTTACAAATGGAAGGTCATTCTAGACTTACCATCTCAAGCACACTACCTGCATGTGTACAAAAAAAAAAGTGAACCAACTGTACTGTATAAACACAACAAGCCAATGGATACGGAACAAATAAATCCCCATAGCTTGAGTCACATCAGAGCCTCTGCGTGCCAGTTTGAAGTTTCCCTTTCTAATCTTTAAAACTGGCGTCCACTTTCATGGCTAAATGTCATATCTGTCACACTGACAAAAAAGCCACATAATACTCTCTTAGAGGTAAGACACCAATTACATCTCTGATAACTGCTGCTTTTACGACCACAGAAAACGGTGAAAATCGTCAAAGCGCGACTGTGTATGACAGAGCCGAAACGCTTTTAAGTTCAAGAGATGCACATTCCATGATACTGCACACTTCACGCTTGTGAGAGATGCTATAAAAGGATCCATTATTGTCAGTTAGATTTAAAAAAAGTGTGATTTCTTTATTCATTTCACCTTAACCATGATACAATGACCGAAAATAAAGACTTTCAAATAGTCCTTTTTTAAGTTTTCTTACCCTTCCTAATTCACGTGCATAATCCTAGCTAGGGGTGGCTGCTACGGGACAAACATATTTTAGTCAGCCAAGAGAGATCATAACCGTTCAATTTTGAATGTGTCCCATAACGGTCACAGCCGACTCGAGCGTTTCTACAACGGTTTGTCTGAAAAAAGACATTTTTACACATATTTGAACATTATCAACATTCAGCAATAAATCAGAAATAAAAAAAATGGATACAGTCAATCAAATATTTTGCAGTATTTTATGTCCGTTTTTACCCCCGATTCACCTCGAAAACTGTGGCAACCCTTCATGTGTTGTGAGCATGCCCAGATATCAAAGTGATTCCAAACCGGATCCACGCCAGAGTTTTTCCCCGTTGTGTAGGCTGTCAGTTCACTGTTTAGCTTAGCTGTCAATGCTGGGTGAGACACATCCGCTTTTATTTATTCTTTAAAAGTCTGTAAAACTTTATAAGACTCCGATATGGGCTGGTGAGTCAGTGAAGCTCACTTCTGACTGATGACAGCGATACTGATACTCAACTGTTGTTGAGCTCGTCCTGCACTCCCGAAGCACTGCTGTTTTTTGTTTGTTTTGTTTTTACCTCTGTTAGCTACTGTTTGCTGGCATTAGTGAACTTTGAAGTGGATGTAACTTTGCTGGAAGCTTAGTGCATAAAAGCTCATATGATGTGAGAATGTAATCAAACTATTTATCAGAGAGAAATTCAGATTTTTAGGACACTGGAGCCTAACATCATCTAGCATAATGTCAACTTATAAACAGCTGTTGTTGTTGTTGTTTAGACAGCCATCTTCTGCCCAGAAATGGGAGAGTTGCTTGCCTAAACGTGCATAAACATGCTTATGCACTTTGAGGAAATGAGGCTTGAAGTGAGGCGAAACAAGATGACATTGTATTAAGATGCTGGTGGCTTTGTCTATTTCATTCAAGTTTGCTCTTCTTTGGTGAAGGGGACCTCTTCTCAGATAATAAAACATGGGTATGATGCTTCATATTTTGAGTTTGAAGATATGCATTTAAATATTCCTCTATGGCTATGGTTTTGTGTTTTACATGTGTGCAGCCTTTAGACACACAGGTAAAATGTGATTAGTTGTAAGGGGAATGTGGGCAAATATGGCAGGGCAACATGGCGGCTTCCACAAATCGGTGCCTACGCTTATGCAATTGTAATAGCTTAATTCTGCGTTTATGAGAATGCATCAATTTGTTTATGTAATTACACAAAAATCTGTATTTATGAGTACAATATTCTTTGTTTCTAGTAAATAACTGAAAAAAATGACTAAAGTCAACATCCACTGTTAAATACACGGTTCACTTCCAGCTTACTGAATTACCTAAAGCTATCTCATTGGCCGAGGTGAGAAAAAACAAACTTGTTCACTCTTAAATATGGTAACACACCAAATCCCCCGCCTGCACCCATACGCACACACCAATCCCCATCTTCTGGGCCTCTTGTTCACCTCTCTAAATGACAGTCCGCTCTCCCACGGCTCCAGGCCAATCGGTCCTCCACTCTGTGTGTGTGTGTTTAATCAGAAGTGTGTGTGTGTGTGTGTGTGTGTGTGGTGTTACATCAGTATGACTGAGATTGTATGTGTGTGCACCGCTGGCTCTGTGGCCGCTGAGCTTCCAGCTTTTTTTTTTTTTGATTCATTTAGGATTGCTTCTAGAATCTATGCATGTGCATCTCTTTCTGTGTATGCACACCTTTGTGTGTGTGTGTGTGTTTTATGGATTGCTTAGTGCATCTGTATCAGCATTGAATGTTTGGACTACACAAGTTGCCACATGGCAAAATTTGCCTCCATCCTCCATTCCTCCTGTTCATTGCCCTTGGCTTTTCATTCATTTTGTGTTGGGGAAACTGAAGGTGGGCAAAGATAAATTAATGATTTTTTTGGTATGTGCTGGAAAATTGAACTTCTTAAACCGTTTTGACAAGTAATTAAGATAAGTATTAAACACGTGAATTTGGAACTTATCTCTAATTATTTGGGAATGTGGCTGATATTATTGGTATGTTATTATTTAATTGGGAGAAACCTAACTAGTAACATGCATTGCTGACATTTGATTAAGCACAGATTCTGTACATTGCATCATGGTTATCTTTTTTGTTTTTTTGTATATATGACTAAAGTTCAATATCATGGTTCTGAATTCTACAAAAAATGCTGTTTTTCTTATATTTTTAAAGATGGAACAAATGATCCGAAACACAACTAGAAGCTACAAAACCACCTCAGAGGCGACCTACAGGGAAGTTTGACCTCATGTAAAAGCAGAGATTTTTCATTGTCTTTCATAAACCCAGAGAAATTTATTGCTCATACTTAAAACGACTTGTTGGCTCCTGAGTCCACACTGTCACCTGCGCACACTTCCACACTCCTGACAAAGATTTACAGTTTACGATTGTCTGTATATGACCATACAAAAAGAATGACAGCCAACACAACAACATCGGCACAGATGTGTGTGTGTGTGTGTGTGAAGCTCTCATTCTATAAATACTTTATTTCTGTATAAGAAGAAAAGTAGATATTTATGGGAACATGATCAACAACATTAGTTTGTATAACGTACTTAACAAGTAATAGTAAAACACACGAGTGTTTCACACAGTATCTGGTGTTTCACTGACCCTACGACATGTTCACAGGCCAGGCAGGAGATTTGAGTATATTCTGATGCCTCGGCTGTCTTCACAAATCAAATTAACAAAAAATTATTTTATAGTGAGATCACACCAGCTGTGAAACCTGATGTTCTGAGCCATGAGACCTCAGTAATCATTATTATATATTACATAAACACTTCATTTTGACTAACAGGCCACTTTTGACTCTTTCCCCTGTGAGGGCAACATTTGACATCAACTCTTAGAGGCGTCCAAATGAGAAAGTGTTCAAGTTTCGTTACCGTGTCCTGCATGGTTGTGACATTACTATTACAAAATTTGTTCACAGGCAGAGAGACACTGTTAAAACAGTAGTGTTTTCTTCAAGTGGTTCCAAGGTGTACCGAAGAGGTCATCTGCAATCTCATAGTACATCTGTATAATGACAATAAAGGCATTCTATTCTAAAACACTCTACAGAATGGATTTTAAACAAGTTTATATGCACACGTGTGCCATGGGATCATTCCTCAGTGTCACATGAAGGCAATCAGTAGTTGCATGAAAGCATAACAAAAGACATTTTTTAGCCACAGGCTATTTTCTTTGGTCCCCTCCAGTACACACCACAAGTTTAAAGTCAATCAAGAATAGAAAAGAATACCAGTGGACAGATGTAGGAAGATTACTTGTGTCAAAGGCAGAGGTGGTGATAATGAAAAGTGGACTCTAAGTCAAGACCTAACGTAGACAATTTAACAGGTTTATTGACTCTATTGGGATGGCGAGGAGAGTGCCAGGAGACTGATCAGGTTACTAGGAGAGGTCTCACTGAGAGAGAAGAGAGGTAGCCCAGTCCAGGTGAATCTGTTATCGGAGATTCCACAGAGATGCTCCAGCAAATGATTTATAAAGCTTACTTTGAAACTCTGGGAGGATACTCAGAGGGGGCCACTGGCTTGTTCTACTATGGTGACTGAAGTTCTAGGAGGGTAGGCAGGCAGGTGAGTTGATGTGGTGAGTATTCCTGGTGGAACAGAGCAGCTCAGTGGTGATGGGTAAGTGGAACTGCTCCTCTGCCACTTGGGGAGCACTGGGAAGCTGGGAAATAGGGACACAAGAGAGCAATAAAATAACCTGATTACCACTTTGGAGAAGCAGATAATCTGGCAGAGACTGGGTGGTGGTGCTGGTCCTTAAGTGCTGGTTGTTGATGAGGTTAATGATCAACACATGAATCAGCTAAAGAGTGGGAACCTGTGACTCCACCCAGAGGCAGTCCCGCACCTGTGTAGCTCAGCTTAGACTCAGGGAGAGTTCGGAGACCAAAACAAATGATTGTAGTGTTAATGGCAGCACCAGCTGGCAAACTCTGGTGATTGCGATCAGTTCTGGCAGGTAAGAGCTGAAACTCTGAGCCCAGCGAGCACAACACACGGTTTTTGAGAGCAGTGGAGGCGTGGAAAAACGTGACAGCAATGAGCGACTCAGAATGAAAGGGTCGTTTCTCCAGACGACGGACATCCATCACTGCTAATGTGGGTGATAGGCTCCGCACACCGGGTGACGCCTGAGCCATGAAGAGTTGAAATGAAGCATTGAAGCAGCAAATTTGTTTCGAGGACTTTTTATAATTATTTTATAATTATTCAAGTTACTCGACGAATCTTTGCAGCCCTAAAGTTCACGGTCCTCACTGAGGGAATGACTGTCCAGTGACATTCTTTCCACCCATAAGCTGGTACAAGTTCACATTAATGTATGGTTTGTCTAATTACATTGTCTATCCCATCACTCAGTGCTCCAAAAACGCTAACACAGAGGCTCTCCCCGTGACCTCAATCTCTGCCCCAACACACCAGTTTCAAATGATCAGCTCGATATTAAATGATGCAGCTACCTGATAACAAGATAACATGATCATTTGAATCAAGCGCAGGAACAGGGAAACACCTAAAACTTAAAAAAAGCAGTCCATGGGACCAGAATTTAGTCTTATTACTATTTTAGTCTTATTACTCTGAGGAAAGTGGTCTAATGGAATAATGCTGCCCTGAAGCAACAAACCAAAAAGTAGTGTCTTAGTAAACAAATGAATCAAAGTCTGCCTTTAAACAGTTGCACATATTTTTATATAGTTATTTCAATTTTAAAATGCATGAAATTATATTACTCTTAGCAGCAGCTGACACTGCATCCCAGGTCAAAGGTCAAGCCCTCTCCTATTCCTCATTTTACCGAACAGTGATTGTCTTGTGTCATGCGTAGCAGGAATATATGGGGCTAAATACTCAGACTGAAGACCGAGAAAAGAGGGAAGGGACAGAGCCAAAGTTTAGACAACTCTGCCAGTTACACACTTGTTCTGATAACATCTCCCCCTCTAATTCTGAATAGAAAATATACCAATATTTTACATTTGGGTATCTGCCGATACCAATACAAATCCAATCTTTTAAAAAAAAAATTACATTTTTTTTAAATTAAAACCTGAAACCATATTCTATCAATTATTCCATTGATTACTCGAGTAATTGGATAATTGGATTTTCTTATTAACATTTCATCTGCATATTTTAACTTCTGTACTGCAGTTTTTCACTGTGTGAAACAAACAGGGTGGATGGCAGAGTTACAAAATTCTCTTTTCTTCACTTGATGATCAGGTGGTTGATGAAGGACCAAGAAGAAGAAGAAGAAGGAGCATTGTAAAGCAGCTAAACAATGTTTAATGGATCAGATTTCATTTTTTTATTCCTTTCCGATATTCGATACAGTAATTTAGGTCAGAATCCGACTGATTCTGAAAACGAGTATTGGATTGGTGCATCCCTACTGCATTTATAAATTAACTGGTGATTAATTGCAACCACTCAAACAGTTTGCAGTCAGTTTTAAGTTAGATTGAGACAGGTTGCCTCCCAACAGGCAACCTATACAAACGTTGGTGACCGCAACTACTTTCACTCCCTAAATAGAAGAAAGTCAAGTGAGATTTACACTTGTGGGAACAGAAAGTGATCTACTTCAGAGGCTACTGTAGGAGCGTATTCATTTATTTATTTGTTTAATGCATGTTGAGATTATTTCACATTAAATATTGAAGTTAAAATGGTATAACTGGACAAATAACACAAAGTCGGAGGAGGATTTTATTCTGGCATGTTAAACAATTTGTATTGTTACAATTGACTGATTCAGTTGTGTCTGGAGAGGAAAACAGGAGACTGGATTCATTTGAGTACAATATTCTGACCTACTGTAGTTCAACTTCATAATTATTCTATAAATGTTGCATTGACAGCAGTACAGTAATAAAAAATACTGTAAAAGGCTTCAGAGCATATGGTACCTCTGTGGTTTATGAATTATTTTTCAATGAGGAAAAAAAAAACTCTCTCCTGTTTTATTCTCCCACAAATTGCATTCAGCTGAATTTTCTCTCATGTTAGCATAGTTATAATGAAATAGTTTAAATTATTAAATTATTGAAAAAGTTTTTTCAGTGACGAGACTTTCCCACTGCCTGGCTTAATTACAAAAAGAAATCAGATTTTTACAGAACATTTCTGTATGGACTTTTTGGGTTTTGTAATTTCATGCCTTGGGCTGTCTTAAAAACGGAGATAATGTTCCAGAAGAGTGAATGAGAGAGATACAGTAAGTGAAGTATAGTAAAAGTGTGCTCAGAGCTGTATACAGTGGATGCAATCCAGTCATAGCATTGTTTTAATGTTGCAACACATGTTCTGAGGAAGGTCCTTAGGAATGTAACTAATCATGGAGTTACCTGCTTTTATTGCTCTTTTATAAAAATCTGTTGACAAAGCCTTGGGACAAACTTGAAGTGACCACAACTTTATAGTAAAGATTGTTTAAACCTTGACTTTTCTTTTTTACTCTCTTACATCTTTCTGAGATATTTCATATCTTAAAAATACTTTTAATCAGTTTTTCATCAAATCAAAATTATAGACTCTTCTCTTGGGACAAATGATTTTGTGGACGCCCGCATATAAATCAGTAAATAAAAATCTTAATATCTGTGCCACAATCTCTCAGAAAACCAACCCCAGTTATGTTTTATCAAGTTTTACAACTAATGTGCAAAGGAATGTGCACTTTTTTGGTGGGACGATGATTTTGCCAAAGTCTCAAGAATCAGAGGTTTACTGTTCTTTCAATGTATATTCAATATGTACCAATACTACTGTACTGTATATTCAATTAATAGATCATTCAGACTCAATATCATAAACAATCAATCAAACCACAATAGAGAGCACAGCAGGAAACTGAATCAATAATAACATAATGATCTCCGCAGATGACTGAAGAACTGTGCCACTGTTTTCTGACCTCTGATGCTTCTGCAGTGTTGCTCTCCTGATCCATGCTGCCTTATATCAGACAGCCCACTGAGCAGCGCTGAAAATACTCGACAACAAATGTCAAGAGTACCTGGCTGCAGCGAGAGGGCGCCACCATACCTCAACTCTATTCCGAAACTCAACAGGAAGTTGTTGTTCTATACTGGAAGTCACATGACCCTTATGGCGGAAGTGGGTATTCGCATGCTTACTCCAGTGCTTATTACAGTTGGTTCATTTACATTTTCCGGTCTTTAAAACACCTTTATGTTCATTTCTCAGGGGTTAGGGTTAGGGGCAAGGGTCAGTGTCAGTGGTAAAATTTAGCTCAGGAACTGACTCTGGCAATTTCCGAGTGATAAAGAAGACCAACCTCCTGTGGAGTTCCGGGATAGATTGAGGGATGGCGGTGCCCTCTTGCCTGCAGCCAGGTCCCTCCTGCAAATGTTACAGTTTGCCTTAAACTCATCCCCACTGGCACTGTTCAGCAGTGGACGTGTTTTCTCCCACTCACATCTATATCTTTGGATACATTTTTGTTTCTGGGGACGTGGTGAAGTGTTGGGTGTACTAGTGGACATTTAAAAGATAACAGCACCGGCAGGAACCACCAGTCTGTAGCAGGCCGGGGGGGTCCTACGAGGATCCACAACAATTTTGCTGGTCTTAGTATTTCCTGTATGTTTTTTGTTTTTGTGCTTAATTGTAACATTTAACGTTGATTTGTGTGTGACAGAGATGAGTATTGGGCATTTTTGAAAATACGGAACAAATTTTAACTGCCAAATAAATGATGATTCTATATTTTACGGGATGTGTGGCAATCCTTTGCTGAATGGTCTCATTCAGCTGTGGCTTTGATACGAGCACGTAGCTTGAAGTCTGGCAAGATGATATGCAGTGATGCCCAAATCTCACGAGACTCCAGCTGCCTCAGAAGGTAGGGCTGTTACTGGTGCAGAGCCCTAACAATACACATTATTCCAATTCTCCTCAGTTACATGGTTGTTTCAATCATAACTGGCCCTTTGCTGCATTTCTATCTCTGCTCCTTCTTTTTCTGTCTCATGGAAAATAATCAGTCCAGAACAGCTGACTCACTTGATGAGACACATTTTTAAAGAGAAAAACTCTGTGACAGAAAATAGTAAAAATCTCAGATAATCTTTTTTCGAGTATTTTATCTTGTGTGGCATTTGACAAGCTTCTTGAAACTATTATGCTTTTTTTTTCTTCCAATAGTAATTCTCTTATCATTTCTGTCTCTGCTACACAGGCTTATACACAGGCGCGCACACACACACACACACACACACACACACACACACACACACACACACACAGATGTTTACATAATAATGCCTCATATGGCACTTTACTGATGAGGCCAGAGAAGAGCAGAAACTTTTCCAAATTTGAGTTGTAGCCAGGGGGAACATTTTTAATTTGCCGTACTGAACATTGTGACAAAGATGGAGGTCAAGTCCTCTTTTTTTTGGAGTGGGGGTAGGAGGAATGGGGGGGGGGGGGTCGTGGCCTCTAGATACCTGGTACACACATAAAGGATAAAAAAGTCATACTGTTTAGTCATTTTAATGTGTTGCAAGGGATTATGATTAATTTAAGATGAGCAAACTGTATTACGTGTAGTGCACACAAAAGCAGTCCAAATGCACATCCAAACAAACACACGGCTCTAACAAACGGCTGATTTGAGAACAGCATTTTTTTTATTCATCCATTTGAAAGAGGAATTATTAAATGTTAGAGGTGAGCCTCCTGCCATCCATGCCATCTGTCTCATTCACATAAGCCTGCTGTCACTCACTTCCTCACACAGGATAGGCATTATACAGTTTTTATATATATATATATATATATATATATATATATATATATATTTTAACTTTTTAAGCGGGAGGATATGGCCATACGATTCATCCATCTGTCTGTCCATGAGGTTTTACCTTTCTGGTCTATATATTCCAAATTTACAAGGAGTTGAGCCATGAAATTTACCATGTGTGTTTTTTACTCTTCAAAGATGTGCAATTTTCAAATGTCCTTCCGTCTGTCCATCCAGGCATCTGACTGTGAGGTTTTACTTTTCCAGTCTATAGACTCCAAGACCACAAAGAATTGAGCCATGAAATTTGCCATATGTCATATTGTGCTGTATGATTGACCATTATTGACTAAAAAGGAGAAAGTGGGGATTCCCTGTATCTAGGTCACTGAACAGCTGGCAGTAGTTAGATAGAGAGAAACTAGGGAATCCCAAAGTTCTAAGTAACGAGCCAGTCTGTTTATGGTAACATCAGGCTGCAGCCTTATTGATTAGCTGGTGATGCTAACTTCTCATTAGCTGGGCATTGTCTAACATGTTGGTCAGGGATGACTCATGGCCATAAATGGCACATACTGACTCATCATTGAGCAATATTAAAACTGTACCTGCTGCTCAGCAGAAAATCTAAACCACATGGTTGCCTAATGATTATAGTGATGTTGGACATAATACATTGATACAGCTGATTTTGTAGTAGGGGTACATTATGTAGTACTGTATACACGAGTTCCATAAATTCTGAACTATAAGCCACTACGTATTTTCCCGCACTTTGAATACTGCGGCCAATACTAAGGAGCAGCTAATGCATTGTTTTTGTCATGCCCCCAAAAAAATTTTGCAAGAACATTCCTAATTTTATGTCCTGCACTTCAGTGTTAATCTTGATGCGGTCCGTCAGGACATCGAAAGGATCGACGACAAATAGCCAGCAAAAGTTGCTTTTAATTTATAATCCGGCAGTTAATGTTGACCATAACCCGGCCACAACTGCATCACTGCCTCGTTCAATCGGCAGTGATTGGGCCTCTCATCCCATAAACAACCACAGTGATGGAGGACACATACGCTTTGGGTAAGTTTCATATTCATGTATAAATAAATAAAATAAAAGCTCGAGCTGTGTGAGTGTGTGCGCCTATTGATTGGAACACTGATGGTGAGTCAGCCAGGTTCATTGCTTCCGGTCAACATTAACCACTCATAACCATCCTAGACGGAAGTGCAGGACATAAAATTTGTATTTGTTTATGCTACCATACAGATTAAATTAAAAATTACAAATCCTCACGTGTAATATCTTCCTGTGTAAATATCGCATAATACAACGTGGGACACCTGCAGCTTAAAATCCGGTGCGGTTTTTACAAGTACAAAATTGATTTTCTTTCTAAAATTTGACCATTTGGCTTTTAATCAGGTGCACTCTGTGGTGCACTCTGTGATCAATTTCTGACAGCATGTTTAAAATTGTTTTGCTTTGATGAGTATTATTATTATTTTTATATTTGCTGGAATATGGTTTATATCTTTGCTAACCCGGGGGTGACTAACAGGAGGATACCCCCATCAGTGATGGGTCTTGTATCATATTTTAGCATTTCTTAGCTATTGCCATGTAGACAATTTTATGACAATGGGAAAAAAAGAGAAAACGCTTGAGAACCCACAAAGACCGTGTGTGTATTTCCACTTTATATTAATACATTTCACCAGTGCTTATTTTAAATTGATATAAAATACTCCAGCGTAAAAAACAACTTGCAGAAAGGAATGTTGTTAATCATTAATCATTTTAAAGGTTAAAAGTTTGAATTTTGTGAAGGTTACAAGGGTTTTGATCTTATTTGTGCTATATGTTTCAGCCAAAGTGATTATCAATGGTCATTCGTGCTCTGAGTCAATGGATTCAAAAACATTTCTTTTCCTCATGTCACATTTGTTTGAGTGGGATAGTTAATAATGGATATTTCAGATGAGTTACGAAAAGTTATTATCAATTAAATCTTTTCGAGAGAAGCAGCGTGTCCTTCATGTATGATCTTGGACTTGTTTTTTTTAGGTTGATGGCTTAAATACTTGGAGGGCTACTTTCGAAGCGCACGTTTTTTAGGGAGTGATGTGTACGCCATTGTGACCATTTGTCTCGTGATAAGGCAGTCTGGAGAAGGATGCCCATGCCAGGAGGGAGGTCAAGGCACCAACTCATTCCTCTTCCTAGACACTTCCATTTATCAGGCCTGACTGCATGCATCACACACCCTCAAGGTAGAAGTGTGTGTGTGCACACGCGTGCGTGTGTGCTTGCATGCGTGTGTATCCAGGCTGGAGAAATGGTAAAAGACCAAGGGAGAGGGACAGGCTTACGTAAGAGCGACACTTTTACGGGTTTACCTGGTGGATGCACTATTTTGACATTTTAGTTATTTTTAACTTTGAACAGATCAAAACTTTCTTCTTTTAGTTTGTATAAACACTATGTGTGTTGGTTTAAAGGACTGCTAGTTATTAATATTTTAGTGCAGCACGTGTTTTTTGGGAGCAATATTGTATCTGAAATGGCCAGAAACAGGAGGTCCATGATTTGGCACATTCACACCAGTTGACACTGTCAGCTATTCAGTATTTGCAGACTAATGCATCTGCATGCAGCAAGAAGAATATTTTAATCTGATTATCAATATAAATGTACTGGTCATCAAATATTTATCATAAACCATTAATTCAGTGTTTACACACTTTATAAATGCTCAAATTAAATGAAGTCACAGTGGCAACCAACATCAAGCTAAAATTAGCTTTTCCAAAATTAAAAAAAAATAATACATTTTTGCTGTTTACCTTTGTTGAGTCCAACTATTCAACCAAAGTCTGAAAGCACCTATTGTATAAATGTGTCAGAATGTATAATTTTTGACATATCATCAAGGCTGAAATAATCTGTGTTGCTCAGGAATACAATCAGTTTCTTTTAAATGCATTTCAGTATTTTACCCTAAAATACTGGTTTCCAGCCCCAAAGAAACACAATAGATGTGGGCTAAGTAAGTCTGTCTTACAGAATTCGCATACAGATCTTTCACAGCTTAAGTGGAGTGAAATCAGCTTGAAGATGAGAGCTTCACAGTGAACAATTAAATCCTCACACGTCTTCTGCATATTTAACTCTTATTTGTAAATGTACAAAAGCAACGGCTGACAACACACACACACACACACGCACACACACACACACACACACCTACACACAAATCAGTGAGTGTAACATATAAGCAATTAAATCCTTGACATGGAACATCTTGAGGTGTCTTTCACACTTGCTTACATTCTGATAATTGAACCTGCAATTCTGGGAGACATGTCTGGAGACAGATAAGATCTTTTCAATTGCAGCAGCTTTGTTTACTTTTCCTTCTCATATTTTTTTTTGTTGTAAACATCAGCCATATATGCTGCATTGAGGCAGCCAGGCCTGAACCCATGACAGCAGCACAGTTGGTTGAGCACCTCGGACTGTCAAACTGTCAGTTTGATGTCTGAATTACTACGCGCACACATCTGCATTAGTCAAGCAGCAGTTAATCTCAACATCTGTATCTGTAGCTGGCCACAGCTGAGTAGAAAAACCTTTGCTTCGTAAAATGACATAGACTATGGTGGAATTTATTTATTGTCCAAAACAGGTTATCTAGGAGCCTGATACAGCAGTTGTTTGATTTTTAGGCACAGTTTTCCATGGCTTTGTGGATGTCAATAGTGGTTGGTTGAATGATATCTCAACAGCTCTCTTACTCTTAAGAATTAAAATAAATATGGAGGTGGCAGAGTTGAAAATGCCACAATTGACCAGGAAGGAAGATTAGAAAAGAGTGTATCAGAGGGAGAGCTCAGGTTGAGCAGTTTGGAGACCAAATTAGAGCGGCTAGGCTGAGATGATTTGGACATGTACAGAGGATGGATAGTAGCATATTGGACACAGGATGCTAAATGTGGATCTGACAGACAGATGAACAAGAGGAAGACCACGGAAGAGGTTCAGTGATGTAGTGAGAGAGGACATGGTGTGACAGAGGGTGAGGCATGGGATAGGGTTTAGAACAGCCAAAAGAAGAAGACGACACTAATCCCTTATTTAAGATTTGCTTAGACTTTATTGCCTTAATGGACTTCTGATGTATCAAATTCTGCTGTGCTGACACTGGAACAAAGCCTATGAGTCAATAAAAACGATGCTATTTTTACTCATCTATCAGATTGCCAGATGGAGAAGCTTACATCGTCACTCCCCAGAACATCTCCACTGCTCTGGAGTCCTGTGGTGCGTTCTTTACACCACTGCATCTGACGCTTTGCATTGCGCTTGGTGATGTAAGGCTTGAATGCAGCTGCTCGGCCATCCATTCCGTGAAGCTCAATATGTACTGTTCTTGAGCTAATCTGAATGGCAAATGGATTTTGCAGTTCTGTAGCGACTGGCTCTGCAGAAAGTTGACGAGCTCTGTGCACCATGCGCCTCCTCTCTAGGATTTTAAGGCCTACCGCTTCGTGGACACTTCGTGTGGGGTTTGCATGCTCTCCTCGAGTCTGCATGGGTTTTCGCCGGGTACTCCAGTTTTTTGATCAAGCAATTGGTGATTCTAAATTGCCCATAGGTGTGAATGTGAGTGTGAATGCTTGTCTCCTTTACAGTGTGTACCCTTCCTTTCACACTAAGACAGAAAGATAACTGATTCTTCTTAATACAAGTCTTTTTTTTTCATTTTCATCCAGGTAGAGAGTAATATTTAAACAAATGTCCATTCATCTGTTTACTATTGACCTTACACAACTGCAGTACTATGCAAAAACATTGAGCCAGTCCTCATTTCTTTATATTTTCCTTCCAAGGAGCCAATTCACTGTATTTTTTTAAGTGGCCTTCAGCAATAGTTCTCTAGTGAGCAATATTTCTGCAAGTGCTTAACTTGATATTTTCCATGACAATTGTGTGGGCTTGATCTCTTGTCACATAGAAAATGGTTAACTGGGAGCTATAAGATTTGTAAATGACATCAATGATATGCTTTTCTAAATTGCACCTATATTATGCCTGCATGTGCTTTCGGGTACATTGAGAGCTCTTCTGTTTAAGAGTCACTTTTCAGGAGTAGCTCTGCTCTTGTGTCTGCATGATAAGGGCTTGGTAGCAATGACTGTTCCTATTCAAATTTCATAATTTGCAATGTCAGTCACACATTATCCATTCAGCTCAGAACGATCTGGATGGGAAACGAGGCAGCACATCCAAAAGCCTCTTGTGGTAATTCTACAGACACAAAAATCAGGTACACTTTCAAAAATATCTCCAAATAGAAAAAGCATTTGAGTATGGGTGTACTAGTAAAAGGGTAAATGGGAATTGAATGGAAACACTGGCATTTTACAGCTTTCTTGCCCACAAAGATGCCTATCATTGTACTGACAATCTGGGGAGACTGGAATGGGTACTTCTGTGGTACAAAGATTTTTTGTATTGCGAGAAAGCCCAACATCCAAAAAAGTCAGTTTTATCCACATTAAATACAGACAACAAAGATTTTTTTAATGGCTCACTTTGGTTTGTCTATGCCCCTGCTTTGTATGTATTTTATTTTTGTTAGGCATTTCAATTCAAACTGATGCTGAAGTCTGTCAGTTATTGAGAATACAACAGCAGACAATGGGTCTCATTCACTAATACGTAGTTAAAAATTGCTTTTCAACATTAACTGTGAAATCTCTATAAATATCTGCACTTTGAGTGCATGTTTATGGAACCTGTTACGGTGTGGAAGTTGAATATAATGATTGTGTGATCCACATTCTCACTGCTAAGGCACTGATAAAACACACGCTGACACAAACAACCACAACACAATGCGCTTGGACTCCCTCCGATACCTCTGGGCTTGATCACCTGCGCTCACCAACATCCGATAATAATAACATACAGCCAGTATTCACTCCCTTCCCCCAAGTGTGTATGTGTGTGTGTGCACGCACGCGTTTTCTTATCCCTGTTATTTTTTGGTCTTGTAGTTATTGGGAGGACAAACATACTGAGGGCAGAATTACCATGGAGCACGTATGCCTAGCCAAAGGCCCAACAGAGGTATTAGCCTGATAGTATCTGTGGTCTTCCATCACACACCAACAACTACACACACATTGGCACTTGCATGTAACCCTGCATGAACAAGCAGGCACAAACAAATGCATGCACACAAATACGTACACACGGATGCATGTATACACACATACAATGACTGATTGTTCTTCTCTTATCTGATGTTTCAGCCAATGGTTTATTTCCATTCTGTGGCCAGGGAATTGTCTGCAGAATGCTTGCAGTGAGAAAACTCATTCCGATGATCTGGGTCAGATAGAGGCACTTCCATCGGCCACAGACAATTCCGGCTTGGAATGACGACAGAACTTTAAAGAGAGAGGGAGAGGGGGAGGAAGAGAGTGCCTCAAGACAAGATGTACCACAGATGATAAAACAAGGGGAGTTGATATCTACTCAGTGGTCTGCCAGACAGATAAATACTTTGCTCTGTGTGTGTGAGTGAGTGTGTGTGTGTGTGTGTGTGTGTGTGTGTGTCTTGAAGTACCAGTGTGAGCCATGGAAAAGCTTTTAATGGCAAATTTAAAAAAACAATATAATTGTGCAATCTGTCTCGCAGGAGTTGATTTGTCTTCGGGCCATTCAAGATGTCAATGTGCCAAAGTTTTTACAGGACGACCTGAAGCTCTTCAGTGGCATTGTGTCCGACCTTTTTCCTAAGATAAAACAGGAGCCAATCAATTATGGCCCACTGGAAGAATCCATCCGTCATGTCTGCAGCGCAAAGAACCTCAAAGACGTGGATGGTCAGTGTTTCCAAAGGTTTAAGCTTTTATCTTTATATTTTGAGTGAGTTCATAACAGTAGTGTGTGGGAATTCCAGGGTACATTAATAAGTGTATTCAACTGTATGAAACCACTGTGGTGAGACATGGCCTGATGTTAGTGGGACCTTCTGGATCAGGTAAAACCAAGGTGAGTAATTTCCATGTCATTATAATGTTTAATATTTTTGTGTTATTGTACCTTAATTAACAATGCAATGCCATTTTAGTGTTATGAGATTCTAGGTGCGGCGATAACAGCTCTGGAGGGCCAGCCGTCCGTGAGCGGCGGTGTCTACGAAGCTGTTCAGATATATGTCCTCAACCCAAAGTCTATTACCATGGGACAGCTTTATGGAGAGTATGATTTGCTCACACATGAGTGGTAAGAATGTCTCTTTTTAAACCATTTATAGAAAAGATTTTAAAAAAGGACGCCAATGTTTTGGCCTCTTCTCCACCCCTGTAGGACAGACGGCATCCTCTCGTGTCTTATTCGTGGAGGGGTAGCTTCTATGGACCAGAGGAAAAAGTGGTACATGTTTGATGGCCCAGTGGATGCTGTGTGGATTGAGAACATGAACACTGTGCTGGATGACAACAAAAAGCTGTGTCTTAGCTCTGGCGAAATCATAAAGCTCACTGACGTAAGATGAAGGTTTAGTTTTAGACCTTCAGTCAGTTTGTTGTCTCCTCTCCAATTTTCTTTTGCATCTTTCTCGAGTAGGTGATGACCATGATGTTTGAAGTGCAGGACCTGGCAGTGGCATCTCCAGCTACAGTGTCTCGCTGTGGTATGGTCTACTTGGAGCCCAGTGTTTTGGGCCTCACCCCTTTCACAGAGTGCTGGCTGAGGCAGATTCCTACAGCCCTGAAACCATACCAAGAGGAGCTCAGCTCACTGTTTGCCAGGTTCCTGCAGGTGAAAGAGTAATCATCATGACTGAGACAATGCAGCCTTAAAGCTTTTAGCTGAAACAGAATCAGTAAAAACAATCTACTTTTTATCTATTTTATTCAGGACTCCATTACATTTGTCCGGACATCAGTAAAAGAGGTCATCACATCTCTGGACAGCAACCTTACCTGCAGTCTGCTCAAACTGATGGACTGCTTTTTCAGTCCCTTCGATGTCAAAGAGGTTTGTGTGAATCGTCTCTGTGTCTGAATCAGTGACTGCGGAAAACAAAATCTCATATCCAGTCACTGGTCCGAGGAACTGAAGAATACAACACCAACAGTTACAGCTGCATGTGCTAAATACTGAGTGCTTTGTTGAAGTTCTTCCATCTGCTTGGAAGAAGATTAACAAATATGGTTTCCTTAAAAACTGTGATACTGTTTGAATTAATATAAATATTATGCAATTATTAATATATTTGGTAATGGATAATCATACAATATAGAAAAGAATCTGCCAGTGAAACATACAGGGTTTGGTTGGCTATAAACAGTACAGTGCATAGTCCAACCCTTGTTTCTTTATATTTTGCTAGGAAAATAGATGCAGTGATTTATTATGTGTGCACATTTTAATGATATTAATTTTTTTTATTAAAATGGAAGTACATTACGTAAGGCATAAACAGTTTGTACAGTTGTAATGAACTTGAAAGTCAATATTTGCACTGACTGCCTTTGCTCGTCAACAAAGCCTGAACTCTGAGGCAGCTTTCTCGTCACTTTGGGCAGTGTTCAGGAATAGCTCTCCAGGCTTCTTGAATCACATTCCAAAACTCATCTTTGGATGCATTTTGTTCCATTCTCGACCAAGATGACCAAGATATTATTGTAGTATGTAAGAGTAATATCTGTTCCCTGTGACTTTCAGTCCAGTTCTTGTGTAATTTGGCACATTTCAGCCTTTTTTTCCTTTGCTTGTTAAGAGCCGCTTCTTGACAGTCACCCTTCCACTGAGACCATTTCTGATGAGGGTTCAACAATAGATGCATCAGCTGAAGGGCCAAATGCATCTTTCATAATATTTGCATCACATTTCCTGATTATTCAAAAACATATTCACAGTTAAAATGTTGAAAATATTCTATATGTACTTGTGCTCTCCTTACAAATCTTTCATCATCTTTTAGGGCGTGAGGCCACCACCTCAAAAGAAACTGGACCGTCTGAAGGAGCTGATCGAACCCTGGTTCTTCTTCTGCCTGGTGTGGAGTGTAGGAGCCACAGGAGATGCAGCTAGCTGCCAGCGCTTCAGTGCCTGGCTCAGAAACAGAATGGCCGAGGAGGGGGTCAGATCACAATTATAATTGAGCTTAACTGGATATTTTTTTTGTCAGCCCTTCATTTCAATATTGTCAAAATATTTTTCTTTCAGATTAAGCTGTGTTTTCCAGAGGAAGGCTTGGTATATGACTACAGGCTCGACGATGGCTTAAGTAATCAAGATGGTGACGATGAAGATGAGGAAGGAAAAGTAAAAGAATAGAGATTTCACATGGCTGTCAGATTAAACTCTCAGGTGCATTTTTGTTGAGTCAGTCTTTTGTTCTGTACTGCAGGTCCAGTGGGTCAGCTGGATGAAATATGCAGAGAGAGTTGTAATCACGCCAGAAACAAATTATTCAGACATTATTGTTCCAACTGCTGACACAGTGAGAATGTCTTTCCTGTTGGATATGCTTTTGACCAATAAGAAACCTGTGAGTACAGTTACCTTCGACTGAAGTCATTTTTTTGTTGGAAATAAAATAAAGTGTTTAACATGTGCAAATGCATTTCCAGGTGCTGTGTATTGGGCCAACTGGCACAGGAAAGACCCTCACCGTGTCAGACAAGCTGCTAAAAAACATGCCCTCTGAATACATCACACACTTCCTCATGTTCTCTGCCCGCACTTCAGCCAATCAGACTCAAGATTACATTGACAGCAAACTAGATAAAAGGTACGTTGATCTGTTAAATACAAAATTTGACCAACTAGACATTTTCTGTAAGACAACAGTATCTCCGAGCCTCGCCTTTGATTGGTGCATGTGCTTGTGTGTCAGGTGGAAAGGTGTGTGTGGACCTCCAATAGGGAAGTACTTTGTATTTTTCATTGATGACCTAAACATGCCCATGTTGGAGACCTATGGCGCTCAACCTCCGATTGAACTGCTGAGGCAGTGGATGGATCACGGAGGCTGGTACGACAGGAGTCAGATAGGTGAGAGCATCCAGCGTATTTCATGTTCTCACTCTGTTGAATTTTATGAATATTTTGATATAAACATTTGACCATCTTAGTTTCATTTTGTACTAAATGCACAGTTTTCCCATCTGATAGTATTCCTACAATGATAAATCATTAATGTTCCACCAAGATATGTGTTTTATTTCAGCATTTTAGATTTAAAAAAATGAAGCGTTCACAGTATCGGGGTTCCTTTTTTTTAACACAGGGACTTTCAAGAAACTAGTGGATATCAATTTTGCCTGTGCCATGGGACCCCCAGGTGGAGGGCGGAACCCTGTAACCCAGCGATTCACACGTCACTTCAACTTCCTGTCCTTTACTGAAATGGATGATGCCGGCAAGAAAAAGATCTTCTCTACCATTCTAGGAAGTTGGATGGGTAAGCAGCACTGCTTGAATTTATGAACAAATTTAATGATCAGTCAGTGGATTCAGGATTGAGAATAACTTTGTTAGCTTTTTTAAAAAAAATGTTCCTGTTTATAAATTGTAAAAAAGAGCCAGGCAGTAAGTTTGGGATACAGAAAATGGAAATGATGCTTAATACATGTGTTTGTTTAATACAAGAAGATCCAAAGTGTTTTTGAATGCTTGGTCAGGTAAGACAGCTCATATGGTAAATGAATGATTTTTGAAAAGTCTGGACCAGGGTTTTGTGAAACTATTCCAATTTAATGTTTTTCCTCATGTCTCCCTGCTTCTCTATCTCACTCTTTTTTTTCTATCAGAACCTGTACAAACAATCCAGCCACTGAATGAGCCTCTTGTAGACGCCACTATTCGAGTCTACTCTACCATTACCTCCCAGCTGCTCCCAACTCCGGCCAAATCTCATTACACTTTCAATCTCAGGGACCTATCCAAGGTCTTTCAGGGCATCCTCACGGCTGAGGCTAGCATGATAGAGGTAGGTCCAACATATTGGAGATAATTATTATTAAATAATTACATCACTAATATTAAATAAATTGTGGGAATATCCTGTCCTCCTAATTTAATATGATATCAGGACCTCGACTTTATATATTAGTGTACAGCAAAATAAGTAAATTCAGTACTTTACACAACCTTAAGATGGGTGAGATTATTTAAAAATCCCTCGTCCAAAGTCAGCTTCAAGTTTTGTTTGTTTGTTTTAGGATAAAATACAGCTGCTGCAGCTGTGGTACCACGAAAGCTGCCGGATTTTCCAGGATCGTCTGGTGTGCGCCGAGGATCGAGAGTGGTTCGACAGGCTAATGAAAGACTGCATTGAAGAGTTTGACTGCTGCTTTGAAGAGGTTGTCCCCTGCCATCCTCTTTTGTATGGAGATTTCATGGATCCTGGAGCTGACCGCAAAGTCTATAAGCTCATAGATGACAAGGAGAAGGTGAGAGGTGGTACTCCAATCTTAAAAATAGGTGGGTTCACAGTTTTTTTTCTAACCCCAGATTTATATTGTGTTTCTTTATATTCAATTGTCTAGTTGGTAAAGGTAATGGAGGATTACATGGAAGACTACAATCAGATCAGCATGACCAAGATGAAGCTTGTGCTCTTTATGGATGCCATTGAGCATGTGTGTCGTATCAGACGGATCTTGCGGCAGCCCCTGGGCAATGTCCTGCTGCTTGGAGTGGGTGGCAGTGGACGCCAGTCACTCACTAAGCTGGCCTCTTATATGTGAGATTTCTGTAATAATAGCACATGACCTGCAGATACAGTGCTTTAGGATTATCAACCTTTAGTTGCTTGCAATTTACATGAAAGTTGCATTATTTATTTATCTAGTAGTCACATACAAAATGTGTTGCAGTCAAGTTGTGGCCCAGCTTTCACAAAACATTTCTCCATATTCAGGTCAGAATACAAGTGTTTCCAGATTGAGCTCTCTAAGAACTATGGCCAAACTGAGTGGAGAGAAGACATTAAAGGAATCATGCTCAAAGCAGGCCTCCAGAACCAGCAGATCACCTTCCTCTTTGTAGACACGCAGGTACACATTCTTACCCTCTGATATTACTGTTTAAGAAGCGGAAGCAAACTGTATGGATTGATATGTACGTGCACAACACCTTGATACAGTTTTAAACCCAGTGTTAAAAGCTAAATGCCCAATCACCAGATTAAGAGTGAATCATTCCTGGAGGATATCAACAACATTTTGAACAGTGGGGATGTCCCTAACCTGTATACATCAGAAGAGCAGGAGAGTATCCTGATGGGAATGAAGCCAGTGGTGCAAGACCTGGGCCAGCAGCCAACCAAAGCCAATCTCATGGCTGCCTACATCAGGAGAGTCCGCAGCAACATTCACACTGTTCTCTGCATGAGGTTAAAAACACTGAGTTTTAATGTCCATCTGTGGTATGCTTAATCTCCCTTTTCCACTGCTCATAATCTCATCTTCATTGCAGTCCTATTGGTGAGGTGTTTCGTGCACGGCTGAGGCAGTTTCCTTCACTGGTGACATGTTGTACCATAGACTGGTTCAGCACCTGGCCAGAGGAGGCTCTCCTGGCTGTGGCCACGGCATTTCTTAATGAGATACCTGAGCTGGAAGCCAGTCCAACTGTCATGAGCGGGCTGGTGAGGATCCTGTGTGTTTGTGTCTGTGTGTGCAGGTTGCCAAAACCAACAAGCAGATAAATAGATAGATAGATAGATAGATAGATAGATAGATAGATAGATAGATAGCAGTTATCAGTGTCTGTCTTTGTGTTTTCTTCTTTGAGATAAGTCATCAAATGAGTTAAGAAAGTTCCTCCACTGTTCTAAAATCCTGTTACTGTGCAGCTGACATGGTTCAGACCTAACAGATGGAAATGAATTGTTTGGATACACTGGGAAAAATGTATAGCAATGATAATCTGAAAAATTGATGTCAAATTGTTTTTAAAGTTTCTGCTTTATTGAGCCAACATTTGCACTTGTCCTACCGATTTGAATTTAGAGTGATTTCAAAAGTTTCCAACACATTAATATACATAGTCATACAGTTTTGATACTGTTCACAGCAGCAGGAGTTCTATGGACAGTCTAACAAAAGTAGCTTCCAGAATTTTATGCTTTGATTATGCAAGGTGAAATCTCTGGCTGTATGAAAACCAAAAAAGAGAAAAAACATATTTTTTCAAAATCTCTTCCTGATTAATTTCTTTCTGCAGACAACAATGTGCGTGAGGATTCACCAGATGGTGGTCAGGATGAGTGATCAGTACAGGGCTGAGCTGTCTCGACACAACTGTGTCACACCTAAAAGCTACCTGGAACTGTTCAAAATCTTCTCAGCTCTCATTGGATCCAAAAAACACGAGCTGTCTGGTGCTCGTCAACGCATGAATACTGGTCTGGACAAGGTAAGGCATTGGATAGTAACAAAAAAATGTATGGTTCATGGTTTAAAGTCATGCATTTAATGAAAAGTCATAGTTGAATGTATGTTATATGGTGGTTCTGTAGCTTCTTAGCACAGCTGAAGATGTGAGTAAAATGCAAGAGGAGCTGGAGACTATGAGACCTCTTTTGGAAGAAGCCACTAAGGACACTAAAGTTACCATGGAGACCATTCAAGTAAGAAAACAATAGTGTTGCTAGAATGCATATAGTTTGACTCACTTAAGAGTTTGATTCACTCAACACTCGACCCCAATATGAATGAATGTCCCATCTGTAAATTTTGAAAGTAAGCTTTTTGCCTTCTTGACCACAATATAATCATACAAAGAAACAAAACCTGTGGCTAATTTCTTTTGTTCAGCTTTTTTTTTCATATATTTTTCGTGTATTTGCATGAGCTGTGTATGTTGTCCCCATACACAATCACACTGTGTTGTAATTGATGCTGTATCATTAGAAAGACACAGTGGTTGCAGAGGAGACCCGTAAGTCAGTGCAGGAAGAGGAAGCAAAAGCTTCGGAGAAGGCCCGTTTTGCAGGAGCCATCGCAGCAGATGCCCAGAGAGACTTAGACGAGGCTCTGCCAGCCTTAGATGCTGCCCTTGCCAGCCTCAAGTCACTTAACAAGAATGATGTCACTGAGGTCAGGGATTTTGATAATGACTAATATATGCATCATTAGGTTTTATGTAGCTGTACAGTAGCTGTGTTGTTTATTTATTTATTTATTTTGTAATAGGTGCGAGCCATGCAGCGACCTCCTCAAGGGGTGAAGCTGGTTATTGAGGCAGTCTGCATTATGAAGGGCATCAAACCCAAAAAGGTACCTGGGGAGAAACCTGGCACCAAGGTTGATGACTACTGGGAACCTGGGAAGGGTCTGCTCCAAGAACCCGGAAAGTTCCTGGAAAGTCTCTTCAAATATGATAAGGTATAGTGGATGTTGCTGAGAACTTTATTTTTGTTTCTCTCAGATTTGAGTTAATGCTTTAAGCTCCAATGTTTAATGTTCCCTGTTAAAGATTTTTGAGGTATATTAAAAGCAGCTTTTTCTCCCTCCAATACTGCAGGAGAACATCCCAGAGAATGTGATTAGCTTAGTTCAGCCATATATAGATAATGAGGAATTTCAGCCAGCTTCCATTGCCAAGATTTCCAAAGCTTGCACCTCCATTTGCCAGTGGGTGCGAGCCATGCATGCATACCACTTTGTGGCCAAGGCTGTGGAACCTAAACGGGTAAAAACCGAAGTCCCCATTTAAGACATTGTGTTTGTTATCCATGTATGACATACAATAATTGTAGTAACACATCTTTCAAATGATAGAGTCGTCAATACAATAAACGTGTAAATATGTGTACAGATAGTCCTCAGGGGAGCCCAGGAGGACTTAGCAGTAACCCAGCGTATTCTGGACAAGGCCAAAGAGAAACTGGCAGGAGTGGAAGCTGGCATTGCCACTTTGCAGGCCAAGTACCAGGACTGTCTGGCTAAGAAGGAGGAGCTGGACAACAAGTATCAACTGTGTGAGGCTCGCCTCAGTAGAGCAGACAAGGTCAGACACCCAGAAGGGAAAATGATCTTTACAGCCACAACCCAAACAGACAAGAGAAGCAATTAGAAACAGTAAACAAATGCTTTGTTAAAACTTACAGATAACAAGGTAAATTAGAGTTATAAACTACATATACATGTTTTCATGTAATTAAGTGCCAAACATCAATAAAACAAGTGAACTAGTTGATGTAATAAGCTGGTTTATAACATATACATTAATTTTTTTTTTTATTCTAAGAAAGCAAACAGAAACATTTACTGTACCAACTACTGTGTTATTAAATGTCAATAATCATTTTTGATCTTCTCCAGCTTATTGGTGGACTGGCGGATGAAAAAGTGCGTTGGAGGGAGACAGTGCAACATTTGGATTACATGGTCAATAATGTAGCCGGTGACATGCTTCTGTCTGCAGGATATGTTGCATACCTGGGACCCTTCACTGTACGATTATCATAATAAAATGTTGCACTACACAGAATTTACTGTATCTGTCCATATTTCTCATTGTAACATATCTCCATTCTGTTCCTCTACTACAGCACTGTATTTATGTAATTATCACTGAAGCATAATTTCTGTGTTTCTGTTGTCATTGTTGTTGTTCTTAGGGAGAGTACCGGACAGCCATGGCTAAAAAGATGCTGCAAGATTTCAAAGAGCTGAGTGTTCCACACACTGATGAACCCAACCTGATCAGCAGTCTGGGCGAACCGGTCAAGATCCGCTCCTGGCAGGTTGGAGGCAGTTCATTGGCTGACTTTAGGGATAAAAAGCAGATTGAGGCAGATTACAACTACTTAAAAAAATTAGACAGTTTTTTTCTTTCAAATTCTTTCATAATCTTTTTATAGGACTGACTTAACTCATTCTTGCATCCAATCAGGTTTAAATTGGCTTTTTAGACCTTGTTTTGTTTTCCTTTATTGTATTCATGTTATTTTAATTTCCATGTGCATAGATAGCTGGGTTGCCCAAGGACAACCTTTCTGTGGAGAATGGTGTGATTGCTCAGTATTCTTTGCGCTGGTCCCTCTTCATTGATCCTCAGGGACAAGCCAACAAATGGATCAAAAACATGGTGAGGTCAAACTGTGCTGATCATGCCATGTCATACAGAGGGTGCCTGCCAGATTTGAATGTATATAGTATGTAATTATAGGATCAAGCATTGATATTATAAGTATCCAGTGAACATGTTTATGTTAACAATGACCTCACAGCACCTGTAGTGGTGTGCAACAAACTACCAATATATACTGCTCCAAAAAATTTAAGAAATACTTTTTAATCAGATTTTAGCATCAATTCACTTAAACTTCTGGGATATTGCCCTGGTCAGTTAAGTAGCAGAGGCACTTGTTAATCAGTTTCAGCTGCTTTGGTGATAGTGAAATTAATAGCTGCATTGAAGGGCAACAATGAGACAACCCCCTGTGTATTATGAGCACATCCATCCCTCAACTGATTTCTGATTTTCTGCTTAACCGCAAATGCTTCCTGTGGTCACCCAGGAGAGGGACAATAGGTTGGAGGCTATGAAACTCAGTGACCGGGATTTCCTGCGCAGGCTTGAAAATGCAATTGGTTTTGGTAAACCCTGCCTCTTAGAGAATGTGGGAGAAGAGCTAGATCCTGCACTAGAACCTGTCCTGTTACAACAGGTGATTACTCGTACACCTTCTGCAGCCAGTGCTTTTTTATTTCAGTGATATCTATGTTTTTAACATATCACTGTGCTTATCTCATATTTATGACTGTTAAGACTTTTAAGCAACAAGGCCGTACATTTCTGAAGCTGGGTGATTCAGTCATCAACTACCACGAGACTTTCAAGTTGTACCTCACCACCAAGTTGCCAAATCCACACTACTCTCCAGAGGTTTCTGCCAAAGTCACCCTCATTAACTTCACCCTGTCACCCAGGTAACGCACATTTTAATTTTACTATCTACAGTAATTACACTTTATTCAGCCCCATCACTGTGCTGATTCCTGTAAAGCTGCTTCTGTTAGTGAAAGTTATTTGTAAAGTGTGAGTTTGAGTGACTGTGCATTCTCTGTATATTCAGAGGTCTTCAAGACCAGTTGTTGGGGACGGTGGTGGCTGAGGAGCAGCAAGTCTTAGAGGTTGCAAAGAACCAGCTGATCACCAGCAATGCCAAGATGAAGCAGGAGCTGAAGGAAATTGAGGACGAGATTTTGTACCGTCTCAGCTCCACAGAGGGTAACCCTGTGGACAACAAGGAGCTCATCCAAGTGTTGGAGGCTTCTAAGATCAAAGCTGGAGAAATCAAGGTCAGACACTGGAAGAGCTTTATCGCTAATTTCATAGAACATTTAAATGTTTGTAAAATCTTGGTGATGCATCGTTAAACTTTTGAGCTACTTTTACTCGATTTTTTATGCATTTTCTGTTCCATGGCAGGCTAAAGTGATGGCAGCGGAAAAGACAGAGCAGGACATCGATGCAGCCCGTCTGGAGTATGTCCCTGTAGCTGTGCGTGCACAGATCCTCTTCTTCTGCGTATCAGATCTGTCCAATGTTGACCCGATGTACCAGTATTCTCTGGAGTGGTTCCTGGGCATCTTTTTGTCTGGCATTGCCAACTCTGAACAAGCAGGTAGACAGCAAGATTAGGTCCAAGATTATACACAGAACTATCTGTGAAACTTGCAAAAACTGCTTTATGACTTACGTATATTAAAACCAGATGTAACCAGATGTTTCTTGATGTGTTTCACACAGATACAGTGAAAAAGAGAATCAGGAACATCAATGAATTTTTCACCTTCAGCCTGTACAGCAATATATGCCGCAGCTTGTTTGAGAAACACAAACTCATGTTTGCCTTTCTTCTGTGTGCTCGTATCATGATGAACGAAAACAGAATTGACATGGTGAGCAATTGGTTCTGCCATGTTCTTTAAGCAGCCTTGATTTAATCCAATTACATTTGTTGAAGCTGCGCTGTCTCTGACAGGCTGAGTGGCGCTACCTGCTGTCTGGAGGAATGCCTGTCCAAGAGCTGGCCAACCCAGCAGGAAGCTGGCTATCGGATCGTGCCTGGCAGGACATTTTAGGCCTCAGCACTCTGAAAAACTTTAGCAACCTAGCAAAAAGCTTCCCAGAACATCTTGAGGGCTTCAAGAAAATCTTTGACAGCCCCCAGCCTCACAGGCATGTAAAGCAAAACACTGTGGTAACACAGGCACACTTTGTATCTTCATTTGTACTTTGCAGGTGCTGTCAATATCTAACAAGCTGTGCTTGTGTCTGTTTATTTGCCTACAGGGAGCCCCTCCCAGGAGCGTGGAACACCATGCTGGACTCTTTCCAGAAGCTGTTGGTCCTGCGCTGTCTCAGGGCTGACTGCCTCATTCAAGGCTTGCAGGACTTTGTCTCTGCTCAGCTTGGACAGCGCTTCATTGAGCCTCAGGTAGAGTCTCTCTTCTCCTTCCAGTTTTCAAGTTCATGGTAAAACCCAATTTTGTGCAGTGACACAAAGATATGACACAGTATACGACAACAGCATTTATGGCCTGTTTCTCTCTACATCTTTCTGCAGACATCAGACCTGTCTGCTGTCTTTACAGAGTCGTCTTCCTTCACTCCCTTGATCTTTGTTCTGTCCCCTGGCACTGACCCTGCTGCTGACCTCTATAAGTTTGCTGATGTCATGCAGTTCTCCAAGAAAATGAGTGCCATCTCTCTAGGTCAAGGCCAGGTAAGTGTCGGGGTGGTGCCTGGGAATTCTCACTTTCTCTTATGCACTCTCTGACCCAAAGGACCTGCTGTAAATCACTTTTGCATCAAACCAGGCCACTGTCGTTTGTCTTGGTGAGAAAGGATCCCTGTGTGCTAATTGTTTTCACTATTTATGACCATTCCAGGACAATGTACTCCAGGGGCCACAAGTGAGCTTTAAAAGCAACCACATGTGCAGCTTGTACGATAAATACAGACTCAGTGTTCAAAAACTTTAAACCTCGCTGGCAACATTCTTCTAGCAGCACACTCTCCCTGTGGCCGTTCAATAGACATTAGCATCACATTACCTGCAATTACGTGAGCTAGAATCTTGGCTCATGCCAGGCTTTTGTATCACCCCTTTTTCAATTTCTGTCTACACTGAACTGAGTGCTCCTAATCTTTCTCACTGTAGGATGATACATTGAGGCCCACAGTCAAAATATTATTTATAAATCGTGCTTCTTAAATAAGGATTAAAACAATTGGAAATGCTGTAATTTGTATGATTCAGGGCCCCTGGGCTGAGAGTATGATGCACGATGCCATGGAAAGAGGTCACTGGGTCTTTTTCCAGAACTGTCACCTGGCACCCAGCTGGATGCCCACGCTGGAGAGACTTATTGAAAACATCGACCCAATCAAGGTGACAACAAGAGCATATACAGAAGGATACAAATGTAAAACAGATGCAAAATACACTACAAAACAGATCCTCAGTGTGTGTGTTAGACTAGCCAAGAACACAGAGCTTTCTAATCACTTTTACAGATTTGAGTGCTTCTTTTACAGTACTTTTCCTCCACAGGTGCACATGGACTTCCGCCTGTGGCTCACAAGTCTTCCCAGCAATAAGTTCCCAGTGTCTGTTCTGCAGAATGGTTCCAAGATGACCATTGAACCTCCAAGGGGCATCAAGGCCAACTTACAGAAAACCTACATGAGGCTCACTAATGATTTTCTCTCCTCCTCCTCCAAGGTCTGTCTCTCAAGTCTTTCCCAGTGACTCTGCTCGGCGCCCCATGTTTAACTCCTGCTGTTATGGTTTGAGAACACATAGTAAAGCATTGTCATGTAGTTCATAGATTTGCTGTGGGTGTTCTTTCCTCTCTAGAAAGCAGACTTCAAGTCTTTGCTGCTGTCTCTCTGTCTGTTCCACGGCATTGCTTTGGAGAGACGAAAGTTTGGCCCTTTGGGCTTCAACATTCCCTATGAGTTCACTGATGGCGACCTGAACATCTGTATCAGCCAACTCAAAATGTTCCTGGATGAGTACCAGGACATCCCGTACAAGGTGGAGCCAAAACTTGAATTACCTGTTTGAATACTAATACAATTGCAAAATGTTTCTTATAGATATTTGATGTATGAGCTATAAGCAGAAACACGGACCATCTAGAAGAAGGTTTTGGTTTTAGGTCGAGAATATGCATGTGCAGATGCCTGTGCTGAGCATGTTCATTTGTCTGTCTCCCATTGCTGTCCTCCACCTGTCCAGGTTCTAAAATACACCGCAGGGGAGATTAATTATGGTGGCCGTGTGACAGATGACTGGGACAGACGATGTCTGCTCAGTGTGCTGGAGGACTTCTATTGTCCTGCTGTTCTCAGTCGTGATCATGTCTACTCTTCGTCTGGAGTGTACCAGCAAATAGACACGAATCTGGATATCAAGGTTAGATAGACAGGAGTATTTAAAAGACTGTGATAAGTAGATGATGTGTTAGCTGTGACCTTTGTCTACATTTGTTGTCATATTAAACTTTTTTTTGCCTGGGAATTAAAGGATAACTTTCTGTTTACTATACATAATGTAGAGTAAACAGGTTATTCATTATAAGGCAGGTAGATTTTGTAAAAACCTTAGGTTATGTGAATCATTAAACTTAAATGGGGGCACATGTTTTTAAAAGCAGGAAAAAGGTCACACTATGTTCATTTCTTGTAAGTAAGGGTCAGTTTGCCAAGCCTGGGGGAGACGCCAGTCCTGTAGGACATGAGTCACACAACCTTCAAATACAAATCAACCATAGAGACCAAAAAGGTTTCCACAGATCAGAGAAGTTAAAATATTACCACAGGATTTTGCTGCGATCCCACAGTATGTCTCCCTTTGTGTGAGTTTGTTCTTTAACAAGTTTACAACAACAGAAACTGTTTTCTCTCTTCTTGCTGCCATTCACAAATGAGGAAATATAACAGGAGAGGCTGTGAGTATTTGTCTGCGAGTCTGCAGTAACACTAGACCTTGTTCAAAGTGTGGAAAAGTCTAAAAGCTTGTGGTTTAAGCTTTGACTATAATTTCAGTCCCATCAAGATATTTTCTTAAATCTGCTGTAAGATGTTAACTCAGATCATGTCAAACACTGACTTCCTGAGTGACTTGTTGTCATGGCAATTCTGACCCTAGGGTTATTTGGCATACATTCGTGGTTTGCCCATCAATGACACACCTGAGATCTTTGGTCTCCATGACAACGCTAACATCAGCTTTGCTCAGAATGAGGCCTTCGCCTTGCTGGAAGCTGTGGTTCATCTCCAGCCCCGAATGGCATCTGCTGGGGGTAAAACTCTTGAGGAGGTACAGATACAGATTAATATCTCTTTTGATGTCTTTATTATTACCACTTGTACCATGCTGTTGATTGCTTACTAATTAAATTGATTTTAATAGTCGCGGGACATGTGATGTGCTGTCTGTGACCTGTTTCTCTTTCTGTGCTATAGATAGTGGAGGAGATAGTAGCAGGCATTGCTGGAAAGATCCCTCCTTCTTTCAACGTTCAAGAAGTGATGGAAAAGTACCCGGTCCTGTATGAGGAGTCCATGAATACTGTACTCATCCAGGAGGTCATCAGGTAACATTAAGCTGTACTATATGACAACAAATCACATGGATTCAAAAAAAAACATTGTCATTCCACTCTGCTGTTAATTATACAAAAAAAGTGTTTTAAAGGGAATACCGCTCAACTAGATATCACCATTTACTGCAACTTTTTAACCATATGAGCTGAGGTACAGTAGCTCGTGTCAGCAATTGAGTGAATCTGGAAGCTTAAAGTCTCAGAATCTGACATAGTATCTCCTGAGTCATTCATATTAATCAACAAATATTTCGTTGTTGTTGGTTTTTTTCCTATAGGATAGTAAAACTTTTCATTTCCATTAAGCGAGGTTTTATTTTTTTACTCAAGAACAATTAGGAGAAATTAAACATACAGCATCTGCGAGGTGTGTGTTTCTCCGTTTAGCAGCAGCTTTGTATAAAACAGAAATCTATTAATTTTATGAACATTTTTCACATTATTCAACCTCATCTGGGAGCTTCTCATGCACTGACACCTACTGTATTAGTGGTTTTCTGGTAAGTTTAATATGTAATTCCAGTCATTACATTTGCACTGAAAATTGTTTGTAACTCAAAGTGGGACCATTTGCTTATTAGTGCTTTAGTAACTAGGAATTATATTTTTTTATCTTTCAGATATAACAAGCTTCTGGAGGTCATTTCTCAGAGTCTCAGTGATATTGTGAAGGCTTTGAAAGGTTCAGTGGTGATGTCATCTGAACTGGAGCGTCTGGCACGCAGCTTATTCAACAATGTGGTCCCTGATATGTGGAAAGCCAAGGCAAGACAGACACAACTGTTACTTTACATGTGGTGCATTTCGGAGCACGTGCTGCACATCTGAATGCTTCCTCTTTTGTTTTTTAATTCCAGTAACAGAAAGGTGTGTTTTCAATAATCAGCCTTTTTATCCTTTTGTTTCTGTATCGCTGCATTGTGCACAGTCGAGACTTGAATATTTGAAATGTCATTTCGCTGGGCAGAAAATAAAATAAACTTTTGCTGACATTTCTGTCCTCCTCTTTCTGAGAATGCACAGAGCGCACATCCAATGCGACATTTTGCCTCAGCTGCTCTCTTTCTCCAGGCCTACCCGTCTCTGAAGCCTCTGGCCTCCTGGGTATCAGACCTACTTCAGAGGATCAATTTCCTGCAGAGATGGATCTCTAATGGCATTCCACCTGCCTTCTGGATTAGCGGCTTCTTTTTCCCACAGGCTTTTCTCACTGGCACCCTCCAGAATTACGCCCGTCGCTCCGGCACTTCGATTGACACAATTGGATTTGACTTTGAGGTCAGACCGTAGGCTGCTTCATTAGCAGGGATAGTTTAAAGAATAGCCCTACAGATTTAGAAAGCTTCATTCATATGAAACCTTAGCTTGCAGATGTTTTCCACTGGTCTTGACCCTCTTTTTTTTTGTAATGCCTTATCTTTCAGATAACAGTGAAGTCAGTGTCAGAGATAACAGAAATGCCAGACACAGGCTGCTACATCCACGGTCTATTCCTGGAGGGGGCTCGCTGGGATAACAATGCAGGTCAGCTCACAGAGTCCAGGCCCAAAGAGCTCTACACTCAAATGGCTGTCATCTGGCTGATCCCCAGACCCAACCGAAAACCTCCGTCCTCAGGGGTCTATGTTTGCCCTATCTACAAGACACTCACACGAGCCGGTCAGTATATACTGGAATGAGTGAGAGGATTCAGATTAGATAGAGAAATAAATTAGTAAAGAAATCCATGTTTGTGAGACTGTTGCTCAGGTTACGATCTCTGCCAGTTGCAGCGTCGTCATATGTTTGTGCGTATCTCTGTTTGCTGGTTTTATTACTCACCCAAAATAGACTCCAGTGAGTGTCCAATTTCATGAAGCATCTGAAAGTGCGGCTCAGTTTTTTCCACCACACAAAGCCAACGTCTTGGGCCGGCACCTCAGACTGCTCACAAACGCTTCGCTCAGTGCAACGCTGAAAAAACTGAAACAGTTTAACACAGCTTCGTCTTTCAGTCACTGAACGGCTCTGTGTGCTTTCACAGGGACTCTGTCTACTACCGGCCATTCGACCAACTATGTGATCGCGGTGGAGCTGCCAACACGTCACACTCAGAGGCACTGGATCAAACGGGGTGTTGCACTCATCTGTGCACTGGACTACTGAGCACATGCACACTTTTTCATGTACTTGCAAAACCACATGCTGTTATGGCAATCTAAAAACCCCAAGGTTTCTGTGTGCACCTTGTGGCGCCAGGAAAAGAGAAAAACTGAATACTGTTCCTTAAACTGTTAAATAAACTGCTTTTCAAAAACAATATTAACACATCATTCTCATCTGTGCTTATTTACCTTCACAAAATCACTAGGTAATTGTATCCTGATGCAGTGGTTACAGACAGAAACTAACCTCGTCTTTTTTTTATTTTGCACAGCCAAATATACTTTGGGCAAGAACATAGATATACATTTACTTGCTTCACCTCTCCTACATACAGTTTATGCCCCCCACAGTGCTCACTCGCTTCTAAATATGCGTCCTGCTCCTTTAAGGCACAGGTCAGTTGAGAAATAGGACTTGACTGAAGGAGGGTGGCGCTTAAACTACTGTGACAGTGTCTGGCCATGTGAATGCAGCTGGAGGACTCAAGATCAACGGGAAGCCGAGATCAACAGATTATCGTCGCCACTGCCTTTTTTCCCCAAAACGCGTCTGACTGATTTTTTTAAATTAATTAATTAATTTATTTTAATTGGTTAATTTGCGTTGAGCTGCCCGAGATCGGTGGAGTTGACAGAGCAGTTTTTAAAATAATTGTGTAGTTTCACCAAACTGAGTGAATTATAAGCCTTTCTGAAGATCCAGTGGAATCACTCTGTGGGGTCCTTACAGGACAGATGCGTTAGAGGTCTCGTCTTTACGCATTTACCGGAGGACGGCAGGAGTCATCGCAGTAATCCGGAGAGTTACTCACACTTTCTCCTTCTGAGCACCGCTGTTGACGGCAAGCCGGTGTGAAACATGCTGCAAAATGGAAACGGAAAGGAAAAAGCTCCGCAACCGCCAAATGCTGCTGCTGCTGCTGCTGCTGCTGCTGCTGCTGAGGCAGAGTCGGACTCCCCGGCAGAGCCTCCAGCCGCCGACAAGAAGGACGCCGAGTCCACACACTTCCCCATGCCCGCTTATCCCAAACTGGACATAAAACGAAACGCAGTAACGGACGATTATAAGGTCTCCAGCCAGGTTCTGGGTTTGGGGATCAACGGCAAAGTCCTCGAGTGCTTTAACAAGAAAACTGGAGAGAAGTGCGCGCTGAAGGTACTGAAGTCATCAGCTCAGGAGTCCCAAACTGACACTCACAGCATAACTGCAGACTCTTTAGCTTTTTAGAACACACTTAATTTAGGTGCAACCATCACTGATACAAATTCATCTCTCACTTTGTTTGGATGTTATAACATAGCTGTCACATATTCGGATTGGTCAATCTAGTTGAAGCAACAGGCGTCAGCCCATTATGTTGTGTTTTGGTGTTGAGTCTGTGCGTTTCTTTATATCGCATGTTGTTCCTCTAAATTTGATGATAATCTAGCACAGGTCATTAAGCACCAAACGGTGTGAGAGTATGAGTCTATCAGCTGTCCTCATATGGAAGTGTTTGCCCTGTGGGTTTAAAATATCCGAGTGGAAACTTGTGTAGACAACAATCGAGAACTTTGACCTTTATGGGAGTAAGATTTTCTTCACAATGGAAACCAGTGTTTGTGATCTTATATAGTGCCCATGCATGTGTAGTGATGGTTTTATACCTGCTGATCATACTGGGTTTGACATGTACTGTACATGCTTTCTCACCGAGCTCACATGTACGAGTCTGCAGGTTGAATATAATCATGGCTCACGGCATTTCCTGGAAGGTCAGCCTATCTCAGTCAGATGCAAGTTAATGGGTGTGTGTTCACCCAGCCATGAACTATGTGTTGCACTGCTTCAAAGATGGTGACACGTTATTCTGGGAGCGCTGGAAACCTTCACATGCATCTGCACATATTCACAGGTCGTCAGGCTGTCACCTGTCACCACTGCTTCACAGACCCAGAGAGATTTATTGGCTTACAGTAATCCATCTGGATCTGACCTGCCAAAGCAGGCAGCAGTGTCAAAGGGAGAGTTTACCCCAACTCTGGGATAGAAAGTAAGGCAAAAGTTTAAAAAAGAGGGATAATCATCAGCAGGAAATGGAAAATTACAAACAAAAGGCCAAAATGGGCCTGTTTGCTTGGTAGCATCATGTCAGGGTGGGACCGGAAACTAAAAGTATTGCTGCTCAGAAATAACTGCAGAAAGAATGACTGAAAACAAAAAGACTGAAACAATGTTCAGGCAGCTTGCTGAACTGAATCCAACAAGTTTTTGCTTTTGTCAGATGTGATAACAGATCTGAAAC
>VOQJ01012407.1:0-11801 GCA_015052665.1 Apistogramma diplotaenia
GAACAGCCTGTGACAGCTGAACTACTCAGGCAACTTAACAGAGTGAATAGCAAATTCTGTACCACATTCAGACTACAGCACTGCCTTTCCAAGACATCAGCTAATGAGAAAAAATAGCTTCTCAAGCTTCAGATGGTAGGTTGGAAAGATTTCTGTTCAAGGTTACCTTTTGGCCGATGTTAATTATTGTTTGGCTACAATAAAGAACTTGGGTAAAAAAGTGTCGATTATTTGACCTTGTGTTTTATACTACGGTAACATTTCTATTATTTTCCCCCTTCTTGCAGGTTAAAAAACCAGAGGAAAGCCGTAGTCACGACAGTTGACAAGAAGATACCAAATGGCATCCTGGAGGAACAAGGTAACGTTGCAAATTGCACACTGTTGGCAGCAGTGAAACACATTGTGGATTGTAGAGCAGCAACTTGGCAGTTAAGAGAGTGTGGCGCACAGAAACTCGAAGTGAAGAACAAGCCCGAGGTTAAGTGAGGCGTAAGGGAGATTTTATATTTGTAAGTGAATAAGTTGTCCCACCATTGCCTTGTGGTTCTTTTTACTTCCTGTGGTTGATGTGAAAAGAAAAACACTCTATTTATCTTTACCGCTTTTTTTAATAGTTTGATACTATATGCAAGGTTAGTTTGAAACATTACTGATACAAAGGTATGGGTAGTTATTATACTTTGATCGGTTTTTAATAACATTTAGCTGCATTGTAACAGATTTGTGTGAAGCAGTATATGAGAAGAGCACAGTAAAGGAGTAAACAGAGTAAACTTGCCTTGCTGAACGTGTGTGAATGTTCATGCCAAAGTATTTTCTTAGGTAACTGTACAGAGGGATGTACCGAACCATAATTGTATGAAACATCTTTATATTACAGAAGGATTATATATGAAATTGTTGCTTTGATTTGATGGGGAAAAGCAGTACTCGGTTACTTCTCAACTGACATGTGATTACATGTGATTTGAAAGATTTCTTAAGGTAGTTTGTACGTTTAATGGAAATATTAAATATACACTGTACTGTTTTTATTCATATCTACATTCATTATACACTCACTGGCCACTTTATTAGGTATGCATTGCTAATATTGGCTTGGGCCCCCCTTTTGGCTTCAGAACTGTGTTGCTGTAAACATTCCTCAGACATTTTGAATCCTGATCAAATTGACACAATTTACATCACAGTTGTTACAAATTCTCTCTGACATGAATTTCTGTTCTACCACATCCCAAAGGCGCTCTATTGGATTGCGATCTGGTGATAGTCATGTTCAAGCAACCAGTTTGAGATGATTTGAGCTTTGTGGCATGGCATGTTATCCTGCTGGAAGTATCCATTAGACGATGGGTACACTGTCATAAGGGGATAGACACAGTCAGCAATATTCAGGTAGCCCTGCTTAAACACCACAGCCTCTGGTACTAAGACACAGCAGAAATTGAGACTCCTAATCCTCTATTATCCATTATGGTAAGCTTCTGTGAGTTGTATCTTAAGTTTCCCATTCTTAGTTGGCAGCAGTGACACCCTATGTTGTCTTTTTGCTGCTGTAGTCCAGCTGCTGCAAGGTTTATATGTTCAGAGATGCTTTTCTCCGTACCTTGGTTGTAACAAGTGGCATTACTGTTGCCTTCCTATCAGCCTGAAGCAATCTGGCCATTCTCCTCTGACTTCTGGCATCAACAATGCATTTTTCACCCAGAGAAGTGCTGCTTACTGGATATTCTCTTTTTCAGTCCATGCTCCGTAAACCCCGGAGATGCTTGCGTGGGAAAATCCCAACAGATCAGCAGATTCTGAAGCAGTCAGACCAGCCTATCTGGCACAGACAGCAGTGTCCTGGTCAAAGTAACTTAAATCACCTTTCTTCTCCATTTTTTAACTTCAAGTTATCGTGAGCATTTTCACATGCCTAAATGAGTTGCAGCCATGTGATTGGCTGATTAGATATTTGCATTAACAAGCAGTTGAACAGGTGTACTAGCAAAGTGGCCTCTGAGTATATGCATTACCATTCATCTTTACACATGACATCACAACGAATGAAATGCGATGCCTGATCACAGTGCTGTCCTGTCCTCTGTACATGTCTGTGTTACAAGTGATGTGGTATGTGTGTTGTGTTTTAGAGCTTGGATACAGTACTGAGTCGTTATACACCGTTATACCACCAGGTCAAGTATACAGAGTGGCAGTATCAGGAACCTTACTTTACTAACCCTCTCAGTACTTTTCCGGCCTGTATTTTCCAAATTGTGATGCTAACAGAATGCCTGGTCAGTATGCTGGTAAACCTGTGGGGTGCTGTAAATGGGTTCTCCCTGGGTTCCTTTGTGTTTGGGGGGTTTTAATGCCTGATGTGTGGTGATCATCAAGCACTCGCACTCTTTTTTCCTGTTTTTGAGGCTTTAGCAAACACACACGAGTGTAAACCAGTGTGGTCATGATTTCGTTTCTTGATTAGCTGCTTGTGTTTTTAAAGTCTTTGTGAAGCAGTTCAGTAAGCTGATCTCATCTACTTCAGTGATTCCCAACCAGATGTGCTTCTATCTACTCTAGACTGAACTAGTGGAGTCTAGTCTTCTAGTCTAGGCCAATTTTTACTTGCTAAATAAAGATAATGTGATGCTATTTAATAAATAGACTGGAATAGGCTAAACCGCTAAACAGAGTAGAGAAATGGTCATAATATAATACAAAGAAGTGGGCAAACTGGAAATAGCAATAGCGGGTAGGTGAATTGGATAGCTAATCATTAAACAGTTGAAATAGTTGGCTAAAGGCAGCTTAAAATCTTTTAAAAAGTTAGCTAAAAGGAGCTGATATACTGTTGAAGTTGTAGATTAAAGTAACACTAACTAATAAATTAAATTAGCAGTGATTACAAAGCTGAAACACTTTATTTATCTATAAGCTTTTAGCAGTCAAAATGATTAGCCGAAGAGAGCTGATAAAATGGTGAAAAGTATAGTTAAAATAGTGGCTAATAACTGAGCCAATGATTTAACAGCTGAAAACAATAGTTGGCAGTGGTAATTAAAGTGAACTGAACACTGGCAACTGTAACAAAATATAGTTCGTTACATAATATATAGGTCAGGTATAATTGTGTAATGTAGCACCCATGTGACCACAGTTGGGAACCACTTTTAAAAACAAACCAAATCCGCCGTTTTATATTTAAGTACTTTCAGCTACTCACGTACAGTAACATAGCTAAATACCACAATGGCAGTATTAGTAGCTGTCAAATACTAAGCTGAATGATGCAAATATAATTTTTTATTTGAACACAACAAATGATTCAGAAGCAAAATAGTAAACCGAACAAAAAATGACTGTAGCTGGGATAATAAAGCCATTGTTTACTCCCCACAGAGCAACAGACGGTGGTCCTTCTGCCGAGATCCTCTTCTGCCTCCAAGACGTACTTGCCCATCCCAGTTGACCACCTTGAGGAGGAATACAGGCTCCGCTCAGCTGATGATGGCAAGCTGTTCAGGGAGGAGTACAATGTAAGCTACCCCCCAATTTTTCATAAAGAAGTTTAGTGTGCTTTAAACAATCGCAGTAATGCATCTGATGAGTCACAGGATCACCGTGGTGCATTCATATGCATTTGTAGTATTGTTCAAATCTTGGTCTCATATACCCAAGATTTCAAACTCTCTTCATTCTGTTGTGGCAACAAAACTGGAGCTAAAGGGTTTTCCCGCAACTGTAACCTGCTGCATGTTCATGAGTGAGAGACTTTAAAACCATGACTTATGTGTATATTTTTATTAAGGAAAAGTACAGGAGTTTTATTTGTCACATAGCTTATGTGATACTGCTCTGATACATACCCACATAGATGGAAAAAAACATACCCCTTTTGTCTATTTGTGTCTATGATTAAGAATCTGAGTCAAAATAAAGCGCATGATTCATGGTTTATGTTAGAACACTGCGCTATGATTTCATTTAGATGTTTTAGCAGTACAGACAAGAGGAAGCTGAAGGTCTCTGCTTTTAATGGAGGACTGTTTACTGTGGGTAGCAGAGGAAGTGCCTATGCTGAGGCTGAACAAAGCCTTGCATACGGTAGAACACAATGCATTGGCTGCAAGCTGCTGACAAATCATTTTTTCATTATGCGTGTGTATATTCAAATACTGTAATTTCGTTGTGCAGTCCTTGCCGGGGGGTAATCCCCAGGGGACATACGAAGAAGCCAACAAGGAAGAAAACAAGGAGAAGAACCGATACCCCAACATCCTCCCCTGTGAGTGCGCTCTCTGTTCAGTACGAGCTCAGTTTTCTTGTGAGTCACACCTACGAGCTCACAGCTTCCTGTTCCTGTGTCACATGCCTTTCTGACTCGTTTCCCCAGTTACAGTAGATTCTTCAGAAGAGCTCATTCGTGCACTTGCAATGAAGCACCTACTGTATTTCCACGATACGTCACGGTTTCCATTTTTTGAAATGTTGTGATGTGATCCTTAAATGAATAGTTAGGCATGTTTTCTGTAACAGTCAATTTGGTTTCTATACAAATGCCACTGTCATTTAGCAAAGTTAGCAACTAGATAACCTATCACAAAAACGGAAATTGTGGAATAAGTTTATAACCACCTGTCAAGATCACTAATAATAAAACTACGTTATAATCATTTTCAGAGACATTTTAATTTTTAGGTGATGATTCACAGTTAAATAATCCTTATCTGTCTTACCCTTGGCCTTGGCGCGGCCTCTCAGTTTATCGGCTGTCTGAGAGCTGTTCTCTCCAAGTTTTCCCAGGAGATGATTACTATAAAATATACATAATTCATTGTAGCGAATTAGTTCATATCAAAGAGAACTGGCAAACAGATGTTACAGCAGGCATTGTCATCCAGTTTAACCTCATCGTTTCCCTTGCTATGTCAGCTCTCAGATCAGTAAACGCCGTATATCTCTGCACCATCAACAAGCAGCTGCGCTCTCTGTGCAGAACCAAAACATCCGATGCCATCAATACACAGTCAGGTCATTGTGCTCCTGCGGGCTCCACTGAGAAATAAAAGTTTCAGGCCTCCTTAAGTAGCGAGATGTCACCAAATGCCAAAACCATGACAACAGCTTGCTGCAGTATTTTAAACTTTCTCTACATTTATGGGAATAAGAGGGGACTAAAGGTCTGCTTTAAGTGGTGAAGCATCAGTTTTAATATCATTGTATTGCAAACTGATTTTTAAGTTCAAATTGTGGTATTTTACATTACAGATGATCATTCCAGAGTGGTGTTGACGGAGATGGAGGGAAATCCCTGTTCAGACTATGTGAATGCCTCTTACATTGATGTGAGTCCTCCTTTTGTAAAAAAAAAAATAGTGAGCATCATCTCGATATCCTGTGAAGGCTCTGCTCCACAATTTCATAAAAACAACTTTATTGCTTTTCTGAAGCTTTATACTCATTCTCAGTCGATAAGGTTTACCCGGCTTATGTGGAATTAAGCATGTTTGACTTTTGTGGTCTATTTTTAAGCATTTAAATACTTCTCTGATTGCCTTCTTTAATTTTAAAGCAACAGGTTACAAAACCGGTGAATATTAATCTTTTTTTCCTCCATGTAGGGTTACACGGAAAAGAACAAATTCATAGCTGCACAAGGTAAGCTAGAGTTCATTTAGAAAACATTAGAAATCTCTCTCAGCCACTTGTTTGAACAATAATTTAAAACTAATGTCCAATGCCCAAACTTTATTTCTTTATTTATTGATCTGTTAGGTCCAAAAGAAGACACCGTAGCGGATTTCTGGAGGATGATATGGGAGCAGAAAGTAGCAACTGTTGTCATGCTGACAAATCTGAAAGAAAGAAAAGAGGTAAGTGATTTTAAATCTTGTTCATAGCGAGCATCGCTTCAACCGTCATGTTTGTGCGTCTCTCCCTCCAACTCCCTTGTGGAGAAGGGAAGTGAGAAGTCAGAGTTCCCTGAAGCACTTCACTTAACATTTAAAAGATTGGTTATGGTCACATGTGGCGTCAGGTGCTGACTGCCAACTTGGCTAACATCAGTTTCTCTGCTCTACAGTGCTGTGAAAAAGTATTTGCCGCCTAAACCTAATAACTGGTTGTGCTGCCCTTAGCTGCAAGAACTGGCAATTAGTCTTTCACGTCGCAGTGGAGGAATTTTGGCTCACTCTTCTTTGCAGAATTCCTTTAATTCAGCCACCCTGGAGGGTTTTAGAGGATCAATGACATGTTTAAGGCCAAAACCAAAGCATCTCAATCAATCACTTATAGCAGATCATCCAGGTCCTGAAGCAGCCCCAGACCATCACACTACCACCACCATGTCTGACTGTTATGTTCTTTTTATGAAAGGCTGAAATCAAACCTTCCAAAAAGTTCCACTTTTGTCTCGTCAGTCAACAAAATATTTTCCCAGAAGACTTGGGGATCATCAAGATATATATTTTTTGGTCAAATGTGAAATGAGCTTTTGTATTCTTATTTTTTTCTAGTCAGCAGTGGTTCTTCTCTTGGAATGCTCCCATTTTTGCCCAGTCTCCAGTCCCCGTCAGTCCTGCAGTTCTTGATATTGTTCTGGGTTCTTTGTGAGCTCCTGGATGAGTCATTAATGCACTCTTGGAGTAATTCTGGTTGGCCGGCAGCACCTGGGAAATTTTGCTACCGTTTGGGGTCATGGGGGTGATGGATGAATGGTTGCAGGGTGGGGCTAGGATAGGGCACGAAACCGGGTACACCCTGTACAGGTCACCAGCCTGTCGCAGGGCTAACACACACAGAGAGACAGACAACCATTCACATTTTTGGGCAATTTAGAATCGCCAGTTAACCTAACTGCATGCCTTTGGACTGTGGGACGAAACCAGAGTACCCGGAGAAAACCCATGCAAACTTCAGCATGGCCCGGGCAGATTCTAACCCAGACCTTCTAGCTGTGAGGCAGCAGTGAAACCACCACACCACCATGCTGCCAGGTTCTAGTTCAGTGATTTCTTGATTCAGCAGGCCTGGCAGTAATCACGCCTGGCGGTGGCTTGTAAAATTGAAATCGGCTTTCCAAAAAATATTGCTCATCACAGATAATTTACGATTTGATTTAACAAGCGGGCAATTGCTTTATCAAAAGGGTTAAGTAGGTTTGGACAAGTTTGTTTGAAGCACTTTGTAGAGCTTTGCTTTATATTTGCTCGATATCAGCAGAGCTACAAAGGTTATTTTGTAGTTACTCGAGTTATCTTTATCTAATATTCAAATTTGTTTGATCTGAAAGAAGTGTAATCAAACCCGAAACCATGCTTTGTTGCAAAAAGGAAGGAATTAAACCTGGTAATGAGTCACTCTTCTTTGGAATCAGAAATGTGTGATTGTGGTTTTGCCTGCTAAGGGGTGTCGCAATCAGTTATTAGTTTTAGTTTAGTGTTAATAAATAAAATCATTTAAACACGGCATTTTCTATTCACTCTGAAGTATGTTTGATCTGAATCATGTTTCCCAAAAAGGAAGTGAGTAAATAGTTTTTCTCAGTACTGTACTCGCAAAGTTTTCACTGTGAGCAAGAGCAACTCTATTAAAGGCTAAATGGGGAATGATTGAAGTTCAATAAGAACAGGTGAAGGTTTAAATCGGGATGTTCATGTGTTCATCAGCTGCTTGTAATCTACGATAAAGTTAATTAAAGCAGTATCATAATTGTATTGAGTGGTTTCACTTCTGACTTCTACTAATCACTTTCCTACTAAAGTCATGCAAGTCACCCATTTTTCTTGTTAAAGGAAACTCCTTGTATGTGCAGTTCAACAGCTGCTTTTTAAATACGGATTTTACAGCACAGCATCTCAATAGTTTGCACAGTTGTCTCACAGAAAAGAGGGTTCTGGGTCTCTCAATGATTTGGTTTTCTCCTGCCATGAAAAACACACTAATCATGTTAGTCTCCAACACTGCAATGCTAACAGAGACGCATCTTAATACTGACTCTAGAGAATTAATCTCACTAAGGGGGGATCAGTAAAGCATATAGTAACATTAATGGATATCATCTCTCTGCAGGACAAGTGTTACCAGTACTGGCCAGACCAGGGTTGCTGGACGTATGGAAATGTGAGGGTAGCAGTCGATGACTTCACTGTCCTGGTGGACTACACTATACGCAAGTTCTGTGTGCAATATGTACGTTTCAACCATTGATTTTCGCTCTACTCAGAAATTACTTGGTTCATTTTTCCGATAATCCAGTTAGACTCTTAACTCTTAATTTGCTTAAGATTGTAGCAAAAATATCCATAACTATGAATAAAAAACTATTGCTACCCAGATGGAATAGTGGCACGAGGTACAACACAAATGCTACAGCAAGGGGGAGCCAGGATGACAGGTCAGGGGAGAGATTTCATTATCCCCAACACTCCCAAGATTGAGTACCCCCAATAATAAGAACCATACCAGTACCCTCTGAAAGGTTACAACTACTAGAAGATGAGCAACATCACTAGAAGCCAACTCCAAGCCAATTGCACAAGTCACCATCAAGTGTGGGATTTACCAAGGAGATACTCTGTCCCCGCTACTGTTCTGCATACAGTAGGTCTGAATCCCTTCATGACATCAAGCTGTATGCCAGGAGTGATCGAGATATCAGTTCATTGATCCACTACTGATCTACACTGAAGAGGTGTAGCCGGATGGTGACAAAAACAGGGAAGGTAGTCTGACCAAAGGACGAGATCAATAGAGGTTGAATGAGTAAGACCCCAGGGGCTGTGCAGAGATGCCCCTAGACAACCCAGCACATAACAGCAAGGTGCAAGATGCATGCAGGGCATACGTAGAACACCAAGATAATCAAGTGTCCCGAAATCAAAATGGGATATGCTCCCAAGGGTGATCGAAAACAAGAGAGCTAAGATCCTGTGCAGGAGCCCTCAAGCTCCCAGGCCTCTGGTAGAGGACCCGAGCTTGGAGGACAAAGGCTGCTCGTAGGGGCACGGTGTTTTTATGCATCAGCACATCAGTACTTGTCAGCGTCAATTAAACGATTTGATGCAATTAAACAATTCCACCATTCATAATAAACTTGAATACTTAAGATCGAGTCCAGCTGTAATAATCAACAAATGGGAAAATTAGAAAAGGCACGCATAGCACTTTTTCCATGAACTTCCCTAAAACTGCTGACATTTTCTTCATTTTCTATAAGATACTTCCAATCCTGCATGTCTTTTATATGACATTTTTCAAACGCTGCAACTCTAGCCATCTCACGAGCCCACTCTCGGACTGAGGCTACACCCTGTCCCTTCCTGGCCCACAGAGCATGTCTCGCTATCATAATGCTGGATTGAACCCAGCTTCTAATGTGTTTATCACCACCCGTCCAGACTGACCCAGGTCCTAAAAACAAATAATCTTGGGCTAAGTGGTACTGGGATCTCTGAAATCTCTCATACAATTTTATGAATCCTTGCCCAAAATTTGCAACTCCAGCAGTCTGGAGTGGCCCTCAGTCTTAATCTAAAAGGAGTCCAACAAAGCTGATCTAAACTGAATAAGGTTTTGTGTAACATTGTTTTAATATTCTTAATAATATTGCCCTTCTCTTCATCATCTACTTCCATGTTGAAAACTTTTTCCCAAGTTTTTGGCCAGTTTGGTAGACAGACTTTGCAGGGTTGATAATGATCTACTAGAGAATATACTGACTACTCATACTTTTTTCCCTCCTCCTCTCTATATGTCTATTTAGCAAGCCAATGATGCCGCCAAGACTCCCCGTCTGGTCACCCAGCTCCATTTCACCAGCTGGCCCGACTTTGGAGTTCCTTTCTCCCCAATTGGCATGCTCAAGTTTCTCAAAAAGGTCAAGGCAGTAAATCCAGACTTCTCTGGGCCCATTGTAGTCCACTGCAGGTATGCAAGAGCTGAGCTAATGGGGCCAAATGTTCAGTATTTTGCTGTTTACTCCTAATGGTTTTAATTATCCAATTTGTTTCTATAGAGATCAATGTATTATGCTTAAACATCCTCTTTGTATGTGTGTGGGCAAACAATCTGTCCGCTAAAGATGGAAACATTTTGAGTGACTATAGCAATGCATGTGTTTACAAGCACAGATGTTGCTTTGTTCCCCCGCTGATGTCGGTTAACATGCTGGTGTCAGCTGAGGATTATGGTTCAACTCAGCTCAGTGTGTGTCATTTGTTTTTCTGTCTCCAGCGCTGGTGTCGGGAGGACGGGAACCTTCATTGTAATAGATGGCATGATTGAAATGATGCACGCGGAGCAGAAAATTGACGTGTTTGGGTTTGTCTCCAAGATACGAGAACAGCGCTCACAACTCATCCAGACAGATGTGAGTTTGTGGGGGTGTGTGGTGTTATGTTAGCCGCATGACGTAACGCTAGCACCTGGCGTGTGTGAGCCGTGAGTTATTACTCGGATCAGCCGCAAATATGGGTTCGTTCATCTGTTTGTGTGTACTTTCACCCTCAGATGCAGTACTCATTCATCTACCAGGCCCTGCTTGAATACTACCTCTATGGAGACACAGAACTGGATGTTTCATCTCTGGAAGGACATCTGCAGAAACTGCACAACACCTTTAACGACGGTGACCGGGTCGGCCTCGAGGAAGAGTTTAAGGTTAGGACCCAGAGTGGATCACATCGAACCAACAACAGTTGTTTCTTTAGTCATTGTGACGGGTTTTCATTAGTCGGTTATCAAAAAAACACTTTTTGGTTCTGGAATTATTAACTTTAATGAATGAACTCATTTCAAACTACATTTTGCATTTACTCAGGTTATCTAATATGAACATTTGTTTTGATCCGAAACATGTGAAACAAGTTTGTAACATTTAGATTCTGCTCGCTTGATTCCCGCTTAGAAACTCACCAACATGCGAATAATGAAGGAGAACATGAGAACAGGAAACCTGCCTGCCAACATGAAGAAAAACAGAGTTCTGCAAATCATCCCCTGTAAGTAAGAGGAAATCCGTATAAATGAAAGGGGGCTGCTCCCCTCTACCGATTGACGGCACATTTTGAGCTGCAGATTACACTGCCTGCAGCTGACTTCAGAATGTTTTTCTAATCCTGTCCTCTGCAGCATTTACTATACCATAATACTAAATGTAAACATATTTCTGAGCTGCTTTAATCTACGTGTTTATGATGCACCGCTTCCATTTCAGATGATTTCAACAGAGTAATTCTTTCCATGAGAAGAGGTCAAGAGTTCACAGATTACATCAATGCATCTTTTATAGATGTGAGCACGTTATTTCCTAATTTCTTCTTTCTTTATTTCTGAGGTTTTAAGTATTTCTGTTAACGCACAAAACTGTACCTATAAAGCTAAAGTCCCTTATGTTTTCACGTGACTCAGGGATACAGACACAAGGACTACTTCATCGCCACACAGGGCCCTCTGCAGCACACAGTGGAGGACTTTTGGAGAATGGTTTGGGAGTGGAAATGTCACTCCATAGTAATGCTCACTGAGCTCCAGGAGAGGGAGCAGGTAAGCTACAGTAGCTCATCCGTGCAAGCCAGCTGTAATTGATGGCTTTAATAACCACTACAAAAACACAACCTAAAACATCTCTGCTCTGATTTCATGCCTTTGACACACTATTTTATTTTTATACATACATATATTATATTTATTGCCATCAGTAGACAAATACTTATCTGTTTTGCAGGACAAATGTTGCCAATACTGGCCCACAGAGGACTCGGTCACTTATGGAGACTACACAGTAGAGCTAAAGGGAGACACACTGTGTGAAA
>VOQJ01012408.1:0-15200 GCA_015052665.1 Apistogramma diplotaenia
AGGAGGCACAAGAGGACGTCCCATTTCCTTTTCAAGTCTTTGTTCTGCTCTAAGTTGGTTGTCGTCCCCCCCCCCCAGCTCAAAGTTAAGATACTACAAACTTGCATTATGTTTCAGTGTTTCAAAGAAGGATCATCATCATTTTTTTTCCCATTTCTTATCGAGCGAACTGAGTTAGTCTGATCCAAGTTTTAATCACACGCTTCAGCAGAGCTGGAGCTGTAAACCCGCACTGTAGTTGTTCTCTGTTGGTGCCAGAGAAGAACAGAGCAGGCTCAGATTTCTCGGCTTGACATTTTCTGATTTTCCACTGGTGCATTCATGTATTCAAGGAAAAATCGGAAATCTCAAAACCCATGTAACGAAAAGCATAATGTTACTTGTGTGTTACTTGTCTGTAACAAAGCTGATTGCCTTGTTAGAGAAAAGTAACACTTATCTTTATATGTTGTTCCAAACAGCATTTTTAATAATATGTTCTGTTTAATGTATGTATTAAATAAGCACACTATTACACTGTTAATTTTTAAAGTTAAGTTGAACTTGGGCAGTTTTTGTGACTGGCACAAACAATAGCACTTTTCTATTGAGTTGAGCACCCAAAATAAGTTTTATTTATGCAGTGCTTTTGTCTATGCCCAAGTGCTTTCAGACATGTTCACATACACATTCAGGGGCAGCATCTTCCTCAGAGATACTTTGGCATTCAAACAGGAGGAGTCAGGGATCGAACCATCATCTTTCCTATTGGTAAATGACCCACTTCTACCACCTGAGACAGAGCTCCCCCACTACAAAGCAAATGAAGCACAAACCCACTTCAAGTTGTTTATTGGTGCAGTGCCATTTTCTGTTTATTTATAAATCACCTAAAAAATTGACATAAATTAATATAAAGCTATATCAGCACCTGTACAGCAGCAATAAAATAAATACCTAATAAAATTATTATGGAGTTTCCTAGTTTCAGATTAAGCAGTTGCATTACGCTTTGAATGCAAAGCTAAACACTATGACAACTTAGAGTCAGTGTTGCTATTGGACCAGGACGTAAAGCTTCCTGCATCCCTCATCTTTAGATCCTCAGGATGAGAAAATACTCCTCAAAAAACCAAACACAAGAAAACAAGAAAATAAACAGAGAACAGAGAAGGAATCACTTGTACATGCAAGAAAAAGAAAGAACACTTTCATTAAAAACACCTTAGAAATTTACCAATTTATATAGTAGAAACCTACGCAGTACTGTGAACGCATTTTACAGTGTAGTTGTAGGAATACTGGTAGAAGTGGCAGAATACAAGGAGTCCTTGAAGGCAACAGTTGACTGACAATCCCGCAGCCTAATCCGCGGAGCGAGGATGCATAGCAGTGCCGTTATGTGTCGAATCAAGTCGGCTCAGTACTTACTTAGGCTGTGACTGACAAAAACCCTGATATACTCCGCTCATTCAGCCCTGAAAGCTCACTTTTTCAGCACAAGCCGCCGGGCTGATCGCTACAGTTTTCCTCCAGACCGGGACTCTGCAGACGTTACGTCGGGACAATGGAATCTAACGTTATCCCGGACAGTGTCCGCCATCAGAGGCTGCAGCCGGGGATCGGATTCGGTTCGGGATTGACCGGGACCCTCCGCTCCTCTCTCCGGCCCGGGGTCACGGTCCCCATCGCGCCGTTGCTGTCCTCTCCGGCCTCTCTGGCCGCTTCGTCGGGGCCTCCTCCTCCGCCGCCCCCGTTGCAGCTCCACAGCCTGTACGGCGGAATAGGAATGGGGCTGGGGCCGGGGGCTAGCGGTCACTGTAACCCGGGGAACCCGGCCGTACTGAAGGAGGCGGTGGAGGCTGTGGTCCGCAGCTTCGCCAAACACACGCAGGGTTACGGCAGAGGTAATGTCCGGCGATGACACTGTCCTGGAAATAGCGCAGCTAATGTGTGTCATACAGCTTCAGGTTATAGCTGGGGAGGGGACTTTTGAGGAGCTGCAAACCACTTTCAGCTGCGCCATTTGTTTGGAAGGAAGGCATGAAATAGAAACTCCTGTAATTTTCACGTCCAACTCCACTGTGTAAACACACCGTGTAGGCTGCAGTGGTAATTTGCACCTGATGCAATGTTACCGTGAAGTTTCTTTTGATATTTGCTCCAGTCACTTCATCATTGGATTAAAATCCAGGGCTGCACGGGATTGCATTTGCGAACAATAAGCTATTGTTCGTAAATTGGATGGACACTGAGGAAAAACGCTAATAACTTTGAAAAAAGAAACAACGGGGCCACTAGAGTTTGTAAAATTATGTTATATCCTGTGATTAAAACAAAACAAAAGTTTATATGCTTCATATTAAAAACAAAGTGCACACCATTAGTAATCTTTACTTGATGGAGGTAGTTTAATTTAAAGTAGCTGGTTTTCTTTCATTATTCACCTGGAGGTCAGAGTTTACCCTCTTGAGGCGTGCCTACCATTACCATCAGACCTAAAGCTTAAGCAATGCTAGAGTTGGACCTAAAACATATGTTCCTGTTCCATGCTAATAGGATTTATTTCCCAAAGATGGTCCCCATGTGTCCCTAACTAACAGCCTATTTTCCCCTGCATCCCATTTAGGTTTCTTGACACATTCCTTGGCAGCATCTTTTAAGACTTTTGGCAGTAAAACACACAAGATGATGTAATTAGGCTTTCCTATATGTTTCCTTTAAAGCGGTCATTAAGTTGTAATTTTAAAAGGCCTATTTAGTGTATTTAAAGAAGTATTACGAGAAAAGGGGCATCATGCGCAAATGTAGCTCTGGAAAATGTTTCGTGCAATTTAAAGTTGCAGGATGTTCTTTGACTGTAGTTTTGTTTTTTTAGATTTGAGCTTGGACCAGCTCCACAATACCTCCTTCAATATCTAAAAGTCTTTCCTGTCTCTTTCCACTTTTACTATGGAGGAAATTGATAAAAAACAGACCAGAAATCCTTATTAAATCACTGTCATGAGCCTGAATCGGTGTGTTAGGCTCAGTCACTGCAATACAGACTGCAGAATCCAGTGTCTCATTGTGCATACAGGGTTTAAGATAGAGTACATTATGGACTTATATGCAGCACAAATGTTTTAGGAATTAAAATTGCAGTTGAAATACTTAAAAAAAAAAAGAAGAAGAAGCAATATTTGTACAAGAAATGGTATTTAACTTCATAGAAAAAGCATTAAACAGAAAAACTGCACTAACTCTGGCACAATTCAAGGAGCAAATTTAGGCTGTTTTAGTTTCGTTCGACAGTCTCTTTATGTAATCCCAGATTGACTTGACTTTGAGGTCAGGGCTCTGTGGGGGCCTGACCATCTGTTGAAGGTCTCCTTGTTTGTCGTGAGACTGACGATAGTTCTTTGCAACTCTGGCTGTGTCTTCGGACACACTATTTGTCATCCTGCAGAGTGAGCTGAGGACAGATCAGATGCTTCCCTGATGGAAAAGGACCAAAATATTTAGAGTGTCTAAACTTTCCGGTCATAAATTAAAACCGTGCGACTAATTGAAAGCAAGAGAGCAGCATTCATATTAAAAAAATTATTCGGATTGGCCTTTGGGGATCTACGCTATGGAAAATGCGGCTTATATTTTGTTGACAGAAGCTTCTTTTTTATGTTTGACGAAGCTGGTGAGCCTCCAGACTTGTATGAGGCGAGATGCAGACTGCCTGTGTTCAAACAGTGAGCGGCAACAGCATTCAAATAATGTTGGCTGCACACATATTTCCCAACAGACCCCAAACCCAAGTAATCATTTATGACTCAGCTGCGGAGTCTGCAGCTTTCCATTGTTGTTTTTGTTTCCTTGTGGATGACATGAACTCTGCTTTCTCATACGAAGCGCAGAGTCGGGTGTTTTTCTGTAAGCCGCTCCTCTGAGGTGATGCAGAATTTCCTCTGGGCAGCCACCTAAACCTTTCCGGAAAATGCTCTGGCATCCTGGAGACGACCTTCCCCTGCACCTTTCCGTTTTTGTTTACAGAGGATGTTGCCGAGCTCGGCTAATGGCCACAGACAAACACATGTAAACTGGACTAATGGTTTGTGTTCCCCTGATGTAACAAGGCTTCTTTGATCTGTGCGTCCTGCAGTGAACGTGGTGGAAGCTTTGCAGGAGTTTTGGCAGATGAAGCTGACCAGAGGAGCCGACCTGCGGAACGGAGCCCTCGTTGTTTATGAAATGGTCCCATCCAACAGCCCTCCATATGTTTGCTATGTTAGCCTTCCAGGCGGCAGCTGCTTTGGAAGTTTCCAGGTACACTGTCTGTTTTCTGTGAGCGCGATTGTCATGAAATATACAGTGCTGTGCAAAAGTCTCGAGCCACCCCTCAGTTCTTGACATTTTGCTTCCAAGGAGCCAGACTAGCCTGTAATTTTTAAAAGTGGCCTTGAACATGGGCTCATTTTCAGTCCAGTCCAGTTCAGTAATTTAACGCTGACCTATTAATATGTGTGTCTACACATAACTGACAACATAGCAAAGAACTGATTTTAAAATGCAATCTGTTACATAAAGCATATCGATTGTTCCCATTTTGAATCTGAAAAATGCCAAAGATAATACAGTTTGACAGGCATAAGATAGTATTTTTGCACCATCAAAGGGATTTCCAAAGACCAATTGGTGGTAAACGTGGCATATCTCAGCATGGTATGAAGTTTGTCCTTAAAAATCTGAGCAAACTGGACAAGTGGAGGACAAAAGAAGAAGTGTCAGGCCTGAAAAATGATCTGGAGCAGATGAGAAGTATCTGAAAGGCGCGTCCTTAAGAAACAGCAAAAAACATCCAGCAAAGACCTGACACAGGACCGCAGAGATGCATCTGGCCCTTCAGTTGATCCATCTACTGTTCACTGAAGTCTCATCAGATGTGGTCTCAGTGGAAAGGTGCCTGTCAAGGAGCCATTACGGAAGAGAAACGGGGGAAAGGCTGAGGTATGCCAAATTATATAGGAACTGGGCTGAAAATCAGTGGAAACAGGTCTGATGAATCCAAATGTGAAATTTTTATTAGGTTGTAATAAACACTAAAGCTTGACTTTCAAGCTCGTTAGAATTGTATAAACTGTTTTTCCTTGAATGCTGTATTTTGCTGCACCTATTTACCATTTTCCTAGTAAAATATAAAGAAATACGGGGTGGCTCGAGACTTTTGCACATCACAGTAAAAATGTGTGCCATTGTCTTTGACTGGACAACAGTGAATGTGTCGTGGTTTAGAGAGACCCTGTATTCTGTCGCAAGCATTTCTGCAACCACAAGACCAAATATGGATGCAAGCTCAAAAGGTTGCCTGAGCCGTCACTGGCCTTCTGACTGTTTATCTGAGTTTCGGTCCATTCACACGTGTTCTCCCTGCTGTTTGACAGTTCTGTCCCACGAAGGCAGAGGCACGGCGCAGCGCTGCCAAGATCGCCCTGATGAACTCTGTTTTTAACGAACATCCCTCGCGCCGAATTACGGACGACTTCATCGAGAAGAGCGTGAATGAGGCGCTGGCCTCCTTCAATGTAAGTTTAATAACCAAAAAGTTGTGTTTGTACAACTGTCAGTCAGCAAGACAGGTCAACGCTTGCAGTTGTTGGCAGCCGCAACAGTGCATATTTGAATCTAGTAAATGTTATGAAAGTGCACACTATAATAACTGATGGTTTTGAAAAGAAAAATGAAGGAAAATTGCTTCGCATTGGATCGACTCCCAAACTCACACAAGTGCCAAAGATCTGTAGAGACATACGAGTACGTAGCATATGTGAGGCCGAGCTGTTGTTGACTGGCATTAACTGCTTGTCGGTGCTCACAGGGAAACAGAGAAGAGGCTGACAATCCCAACACGGGGATCGGGGCGTTTCGCTTCATGCTCGAGTCCAACAAAGGAAAGTCCATGCTGGAGTTTCAGGTGTGTGTTTAAATGTTATTTATGCCTGTAATATCACTGACGACGTGTGAGCTCAGCCTGTATGAATATGCCTATATACAAAACACATATTCATAAAGGTGGTAGCAAGTTTATGTGTAAATGTTCATTCAGAAGTGATAATATATGGTTAGTTTGGCCCCACAGTGCTGAATCACTGGTCTCTTATTCGTGGGCTTGCCTGTGTTTGTCCTCCAGGAGCTGATGACTGTGTTCCAGCTGCTGCACTGGAATGGAAGCCTCAAAGCCATGAGAGAACGGCAGTGTTCCCGACAGGTATTGGACGACATCGAATCCCTCTAATAAATGGCTTTTTTTTTTAACAAATATGAACAAATTTCACACTGATCAGCCACAAAATTAAAACCACTGACAGGTGAGGTGAAAAACACTGAGCGTCTCTGCGTTGCAGTGTCCTGCTGGGAAACGCAAAACAATCGCCTTAACATTGCTCCTCACCATAATTCAAAATCTGCACGGGAACAGCTTGAGGAACACAACAAAGAGCCCAAAGTCACCTGATAACACTCCAGTCAAGGAGTCACGGGACATGTCGGACGAGGTCCCACCCAGCAGTTCACAGCACCAAAACGATCCACAGCCAGTGTCCCAGTGCCAGACCACCAAAGCGCACCCCCAGAGGTGCTGTGTCCACGCCCACATGGGCCACAGCTGCTTTGGTGACCAAGAAAAAAAATTAGGTGGTTTTAATGTTGTGGCCGATCAATGTCTAGCAGGGATATTTCCACGCGACGGGGCTGTTCTAGATAAATTCATAATTATCCTTCTCACGACGACTTGCGGCAGAGATTAGTTAAAAAATAAAAAATAAAGGAGCAACAAAGAAGGTCTTTATAAATGAGAACATGCTGCCTAAAAGATGAGTTTTACTCATCATACAGAGCTAAGAGTAGAAAAAAATTGACTGCACATACTTTTATTATGACCTTCTTTGTAGCAAAAGAAGATAAGATAATCCTTTATTCATCAATACAGAGCCGGTCAGGGTGTACTGAGTGTCTTCGGGCTTATCCTCTTGGTTGGATTGTTTACAGACAGTGGCTCCAGTCAGTGATGAAGCCTTACTAGACTGAGCTGGCACGAAATGCAGATAACTGAGGGAATATCTAATCAAGGTTGCTTTCCTCTATCAGACACTTAGCCGTGACTCTTTACGCCTTTATGGCTGAACTTGCAGGAGGTGCTGGCTCACTACTCCCATCGGGCTCTGGATGACGACATGCGCACTCAGATGGCCGCCGACTGGGTGAACCGAGAACAGAGCATAGCGGGCACCATTGCGCAAGAGCTGGCTACAACAGAGCGAGAACTTGAGGACGCCAGGCTGGCGGGCAGAGAACTGCGTTTTTACAAAGAGAAGAAGGACATCCTGATGTTAGCTGTGGGTCAGCTCAGTGCAGCCAACACCGCCACTCTGCCCTCGCACTAAACCGATCGTCCAATGTGGAAACATGCCTTCACACTCCGCAGGATTCCTGGTAACAGTATTGGTCACTTCACAGATGACTTCTCTGAACTTTTAGGTTTTGTTTTGTTTTGAGGACCAGGTAATCAAGCCTTGACTTACAGTATGCACATCTTGTCCATAAAACAAATACTACCCGCTATAGCCGTTACCTCTTTGTGCCTAGTAATTACAGGACAACATTGCTTTTTTTTTTTTTTGTTCTAGATGCCTGTTAAAGTGCTCAGAATTCTACCTGACTGGGATTTACATGTTTGTTTGTTTTTTTTTTCATTACTTCATACTGTACTTACTCAAAGTAAACCTACGGAGACAAAGCCTTCTATGGATCAGTGAATGTACGGGGCATAAAATGACCCACCAGACCAAACGCTCATTAGGCATGGTTTGTTTTGCTTGCTTATATTACTCGGGATGATAAGATGCCAAAATGTATTGATCCAGCAAGAAGTCTGTGTCTGTTAATAAGTAAATCACAGCAACCGAAGTTACCCATTCAGCAATGTAGGGGCTAAAAGATCCCGTCTACTATCACTGGTTTTCTGTAATGGGTGTGCAACCTTGTTGTGCAGGTTTTAATGGGAACATACTTTAAGCATTCAAATATTACTAGAATTGCAGTAAGCACAGAAACACACTTATTGGCTCATGTAATAACAATTTGTGCAATCTTTGCAAAAAAAAGAAAAATGTGAGGTAATTGACATTTTTGACAGCTCTGACAGAAGCTCAGGTTTAAAAAAAAAAGAATTATTAAACCACCCTAAGCTATTTTACTTTTGTTTGAAGGCTTTTGACTTCTTTTAAGCTTCATTATTTGCTTGGTGGCAACAGCACTTATCGAATGTAGATTTTTAAGGCTCTGTCAAATAAAGGGCCTGCAAAGCAACACAACCTAAACTGCAAAATTGCTCATGTGATGCAGATCGTGTTTTTCAGTTAGAGGAGTTCAAAAAGGTCAGTGTTTGTTAGGACTTACATGTAGGTCAGCGTCTCAGCAGTTACAATATGGAAGCCAGAAAATGAGTTTTTCTTTTTTTTTTTAAAGCTGAACAATCGGTTTTGAGTCATTGCAGTCAAAACAGTGCCAGCTTCTGTGGTCTAAGTCTTCTTTTTTTGAGATATTGGAAGCAGAAATTGGGTTTTGGCAGTGTTGCTATGTCTACATGCCAAAAAATTGTAATATAATAGGCATTTATTACCCTTTTTTTACTGTAAATGTCATAACTTTATATTTGTCTGTCTTTATAAAACGCATTTTTATACATTGTAGGGGGTAAAGGCGTTTTAACAAACAGCATTAACAAGACCCCCATGTAACCACAGTTTTTAATTGATGTGTTATGGCTGTTTTGGAGGTAATGAAAGTCAAACAGCAGGAGGGCTCTTTCTCAGTGCTGGATTGTTAGCAGCAGAAACTGATTACACAAAATATAAAGAGATGATGAACAAAGAAACAATACAGGAAGAGCTTTATTATCCAGATGCTATAACTCTTCTCGGGAGTCATTGTGCCTTTTATGAAAATTGGTAACTGGCAATGTTTGGACAAGTGTCTTTACATATACAGTTAATTTCTTACTGTTACAGCATTTTAAAGGAATAGTTCAACAATTGGGGGAAATTTGCTTGGAGAATTAGATTGATGTCACACGTATGGCAGTGTGGTAAATATGAAGCTAAACGCAGCAGCCTCAGCTTGGATTAGTATAAAGACTGAAAAGAGATCAGCCCGAAGGTAAGAAAATCTGCCCAACTAATTGACAGACTGTCTTTTTTGTGTAATGAGTACAGAAATAGAAGTGTAAAAATGACATTTCACAGATGTGTAGAGGATCACGTGCCATTTCTTGATCTGGATCACAAACTGTATATAAAAGATGGACATAGCTTCTCTGTCTGAAAAGACAAGCCAGTGCAGAAGTGCCTTCCTTCTACATTCTCTCTAATCATCAGCTGGAGTGACTCCTCTGGCTGCAAAGAGAAGTAAAGAGATGACTGAATACTTTAGTGGATACTTTCCTCATGTGTTTATGGTCTCATTTGCTAGTTTCAAGTCCTTTTTAACACACAGCATGATGTCTGTTCATAAATTATGATTTCATGTCGACATGCTTCATCCTGGGACTGTTTGTTGAGGGCTGCACCAATAAGCTGAATTCAGATTTGCTTAATATTAATAATTAATTGTCTGTTTATAAGCTTTCCACAAAAGTCCCAGTTTGACATGAGTTCCCTATAGGGGGATTAATTGCCCATCCCTGCTCTAGAGTTTGGCTACTAATGAGTCGTTTCCATATGTGTGTCGCTCAGTTTCTCAGTCAGATACACCACTTGTTTGTAATGTCTGGTATCAAGAAGGTCCAAAATGCCAAACATGAGGCGTCCAAACCAATGGGTGATGACACGGTGGCTACATCCATCTTTTCTATACAGTCTGTTGTCTGAAACAGTAACTTATTGGAGTCTGTACGGGCTAATACTTCCGGTATCTGCAGAGTGGTTTCAGCATTTTTGTTCATGTCAAATTATCAAATGAGTCCCTTTAATATGTTACATGCTGTTAGATTATGAAGGATGTATTTAATATTACTACCTTCATTATAAATTTATAAACATTATATACTGCATTTGTTTTGGGGGGTTTTTTGGTGCTCACTTTGCATAATATGTGCTCAGCACAAGTATGAAAATGTTTGCTAAGTAAAGACCTTGCATTTCTCTTCAGTAAATAATACAAAGTTAAAATTGATTGAAAATGTCAACCTGATATATCCATGTTAAGATCTGTTCTTTTTAAAATGTTCAGTAAATTTCATCAGGATTTCATCTGCAGAAAGACTTTGGGTGATTGTATCGTCCCTTTAATAATTTAAGAAACGTAAATGTGATTAACGAGGGAAACTTAATCAATGTTTAAATGACTTGCTTAACAGGAAAGAGGCTGCAGATCTTGACTTGTGTGTTTCTTCAAATTTAGATGTTCAGCTTTTTGTTTTGTTTTGTTTCTTTAGCCACAAGCTGTTAATCTCAGCGCTCCTTTTGTAAAAATGCCTTTGACCTTTCTTTGTTATTGTTATAATGACTTTTTAAAAAACAAACAGGATGTTCTTTTACTATCCATTTGCTAAAGAAAACACTTTTGGCTCTTCATGTTTTTTTGCTTTGTTACATGATGTGTTGATTAAGTTCTGTTTTTATATGTTTCATATTATATACAGTATTGTTTTATAAGAGTGTTTCTCGAGGTCCTTACTGTTTGTATTTTCTATGAGCATTTTGTATTCCATGTTTATACTATTAGTAGATTTATATGTATATGTAATAAATTTGCTGTTACAAATGTTATTACTGTGTGGAATCATGTGTTTTCAGTGTTAGCAAACTGAAATGTATACCAAGACAACATGCTCAGTGGTAATAGTTTAATAATATAAATGAATCAAAAGACATTCCAGATGTTTCGAATGAAAAACAGATTTTATTAACTAAATGCTTTTTTATTACACAATGACTTTGCTCTCAAGTGCTGTGGTAAGACAATAAATATATTAAACAGTCTTAAAATAAGTTTTAGGCATCATAGCACTGTTTGTAATGAAACCCAGTCAGTTTGAATCTGTTAATGAAAATTACAATGCAATACTGGTATGCATTAATCATTCCTCTTTCAGAGCCCACAGAAGTCACCAAAAAAAAATCACCCCAAAACCCCCAAAACAATTGTAATAGATTTATTGCCTCTACTAACTTGGACAATAGAAGGACCTCAAACTCCCAATTAGGATGCTCAGGAACTTCAGTGACAGCATCACTACCTGGATGAGAAGCTGCACCCAATGGGACACCTTGGCCCTCAGGAGGGAAATTCATTCTACTGAGAACCGTTGAGTCCAAATCTCGCGAGTCTGCAGGACATTTACGTCAAACGATTTAGATCTAGAGCCAGTAGGATCGCAGGTGACCGTCATGACAACTGACTGGCTTCCAGGATGGCCAAGCCATCAATCTGCTAAATGAGACTGTAACTTAAGGCCAGCTACTCAACATTCAGCCCTGGACAATAGTTGAGCTACTAGTTATTTATGTTTGCTGTTATTCTATGATAATAAATTTAAACAATAAATTATTTTATTTCATTTCCGGCACATCGCGGCGGAAGAGGCGGGGCTACTCTGTGCTGCGCTCACTCCTGCGTTTGTCGTTCAACATGGCAGCGGGACCAATTTCAGAAAGGAACCAAGGTACGTTCTTCACTAAACTGTCTGCTTTGTTTAATTTCACTCCTTGTTTATAAATGTTCTGGCACATTTCACCAAAAGCTGCTAATATGCTTGCTGATCGTTTTGTTTAGACAGCAGTCTGTGATTAACAACCGGCGGATCACATGGAAACACTGCACTGCCATTAGCTTAGCATTTTGTTCATTTTGCTTTTCATTCAGACTTCCATTCCTCTTGCTTGTCAGCTGTATGAGAACCAGAGCACAGCGTTGGGTTTTGGGTTGTTTTGAAGTGTGGTTGTTGTAAGTAAATTAAAAGCAGACTTAACGTCCAGTTGACTAACAGCTAAAGGTAGCTAACAGCTAACAACATAGCTAGTAGCTTCGCCCGGCGTTCACGCCACAGAAATAAAGCTAGATTGTTTCTTATTTTGCTGAATTCACACGTCATTTCAGGTGGGGGTTTCGTAATGTATATATGGGGGATTGTAGATGTAATTATTTTACATCGCTAAATGAGAGGGTTTGCTGAGTATTGCCTGCGTATGATAAATTGGAGGCACTAACCGGGCCTTTAAGAAGAGAGTCATTATTTAGACAACAAAACTTTTTTTTTGTAATGTTCTGATATTTTATCCGATAGTTTTACATCGCGTAGCATTATTTGTAGACATCTTCCTACTGAATTAAAAATCCACAGGACAAAATAGACCAGAGCTCAGTGATTTTTAAATTTTATTTTCTGTTTATATTGTTTGTATTTATTTTCTTACTTCACTCAGTCACGGGAAACTTAAAAAAAATATGATCTTAGTAATGTTTCTCTTGTAAAACATTTGAACCACTTCCTTTACTTTGCTGCATCTTAACAAATGTGGAATGCCACATGAAATAAGGTAATTAAGTAAATTATTTCAGACATGCTTTCATTGAACAAATTACATCAAAATGATCTAAATAATTAAAACCTTGCTGCTGTGAGGCTACAATGAGTTAATATTTGTTATCTGTTATTCATGAAATACAATATTTCCATTGCCTCATAGTATGTTTTACTTGTTCAATGAAAAAGACCTTTAATGATGCATTGATTATTGGGAGGTTTATTTTCTCTTCATTTTGCAGACGCCACTGTGTATGTTGGTGGTTTGGATGAGAAAGTGTCTGAGCCGTTACTATGGGAGCTTTTCCTGCAGGCTGGTCCTGTGGTCAACACACACATGCCCAAGGACAGGGTCACAGGTCAACATCAAGGTGAGAAGAGAATTAAACCTCTTTAAGCATGCATTTCTAAAGTATCATCAAAAACAACCATGGGTAACTCTTTTTTACTACCTTCTCAGGCTATGGCTTTGTGGAGTTCCTTAGCGAAGAGGATGCCGACTATGCCATCAAAATCATGAATATGATAAAGCTCTATGGGAAACCAATCAGGGTTAATAAAGCCTCGGCACACAACAAAAACCTGGATGTTGGTGCTAACATCTTCATTGGTAACCTGGACCCGGAGATTGATGAGAAACTGCTCTACGACACATTTAGTGCCTTTGGTGTGATCCTCCAGACGCCAAAGATCATGAGAGACCCAGACACAGGCAACTCTAAGGGTTACGCATTCATCAATTTTGCCAGCTTCGATGCATCAGATGCCGCCATTGAGGCCATGAATGGCCAGTATCTCTGCAACAGGCCCATCACAGTGTCGTACGCCTTCAAGAAGGATTCTAAAGGAGAGCGTCACGGCTCAGCTGCAGAGCGACTCCTGGCTGCGCAGAACCCTCTCTCCCAGGCGGACAGGCCTCACCAGCTGTTTGCAGATGCTCCTCCACCACCAACGGCTCCAACGCCGGTACTGACCACGCTGGGAGCTGGGATGCCTATCCCAGGTAGGAGCAAATGGCAGCTGTTAAATTGTTGTCAGTGTTTTAAACACAATTTTTTGAGTTGACTGGAAAATTTAGTAGTGAGGTAATTTCACGACTGGACTGGATAATCACGGTACTGTGCTGGAATTCACTAAGCCCCTGAGAGCGACTGTTTGGATGTTTAAGACAAAGCAGTATTTCTTATACAGGGATTATCCAGGTGGGCATTGATGGCGTATCTGGAAAAAATGTATTTGGTCATTTTTAATCTTTTTTTTTTTTGAGAGAGAGAATTATGCGGTCCTTGAACGATTATTTAAAAATATCAGCGGCTGTTAACCAGCTAGCCCCATCTTCTGCTCATTGTTCAAGGCAGTTAATTATATTGCTCTGTTAAACGATCAATTAAAGTATATCTGGCATCATTCGAAGTTCATCTAGCCAAGCATGGCATGCCTTCTTTTGCACAAATACCTGCTGTTGTTAAACAGATCCTGGCATGCTGTACTGCCTGTACACACATTATGTCCATTTTATTCCAAGAAGTAATCATTTTTATTTGGCCACTTAAACCTGTCTTATGTGAAATATGGAAAAGGAAAATGTTGGTGGTGTTGTGTTGGTGTGCTTCCTCTGTAAGCAGCAGCTGTCTTGCGATGAATGATTATAGATTAGTGTTTGTCATGAGAGTAAACGCGTTTCCATCATCATCATCATTAAGATGATGTTGGAAATGTGTCTGTGCTGCTCTGACTGATGCATTTTTAATCAGTAGACGATAAAGAGATTATTATTAATTTAATCTTGATCAGTGTGTGGAATAAAGTGGACGTGACAGCCACCAAATTGGTCCGTTAATGAAGTTCTTCATAGATATTATTTAGCTACCATAAGTGGATCATCAAAAAATCATCACATTGTTCTGCTCAAATATGAAATTATGACTCGACTTTGCAAATACAACCTGTTTGCGTGCAGGCATGCCACCTCCTGGTGCTTTCCCTCCTGTTCCTCCACCTGGATCAATGCCTCCATCAATGCCCCCTACTATGTCCATACCACCAGTAGCTGTGACAGCTGGCCCACAGGGTGGTGGCGGACCTCCACCTGGACCACCACCCTTCCCTCCTGCCAGCATGCATCCAGGTAGGGCTGCATTTTTGCTTCTGTGTTAGTTGCTAGTGGGCAAGTAAAGCAGATGTATATTGTAAATGTTTAGATATGTGTGTTTGGATGCTTTCCTTATTTCTTGTACATATGAGCATGATACCAGTTGTGGTTTACTTGTATTCTGCTTATTTAAATATACATGCAGTTTCACTGTAACAGTTTGGTCTTTGTGCAGAAATGTTAAGCTTTAAGCTTGCTTTGTTTCTGCCATGCAGGCATGCCTCAGATGCCCATGCCCCCTCCTGCTCCTCCTGGCATGGTGCCTCCACCTCCTGCTCCACCAGGATCAAACCAACGGGCACCGCCGCCCCCCAGTATGCCTCCACCCCCACCTATGGGCATGCCTCCCAGAGCGCCGTATGGACCTCCCACAGGTATAAGCACTGTGGCATCTCTTCCAGTCTTTGTTGTTTAAATAAAAGTCTCTCAGCACAAAAATAAGAGAAAAGTCATTTAAAGCAGTATTCTGCTGTTCTCTCCATAACACAGCAGAATACTGCTTTAAATGACTTTTCT
>VOQJ01012408.1:16424-26647 GCA_015052665.1 Apistogramma diplotaenia
CCATCCCCCTCAACCCACAGCCCCCCCCTTTTGCTTTTTTTTTTTTAAAAAACAACAAAAAAAACCACATCTTTAGGCCTACGCGATTTTGTAAGCGTGAGAGTAATTTAACCACCTGTTTGTATTTTTGCTTTGTTTTTTTTTTTGGTCATTGTACAGATGAACAACGAATAAAAATTTTAGTACAAATTCTGGTTGTTCCTTACTCTGTTTTTTACTTTTGACAACAAAATACAGCATCAAAGAAACAGCAACTTGCGGTTCTTAAGAGAGACACAGGCCTGTTGTGTGATGCTTTCACAATAACAAGGTTTTACTCTGCTAGGAGCATCAGTGTGCCTGGGACTCTGATGGCAGTGGGTCTATTAAGATTTCACAGGAGGAAGAGAAAAGGTGCCATTAACACTAGAAAATGGTGTGTGCTGTTCATTGGCTGCTGACTTTCTGCCATTGCTTCAGTCAGATGGAGCTGGCACTAAGGTAGTTTCTCTTCTGTATATGCTTCAAAATGTCTAGTGTATTTGGGAGTTTTAGATTAACTGCTCCATCTACGTTCCAACCCTCACTTATAGTCATAGGTTTTCGGGCTCTCCTGCAGAGATAGAGTGGGTAAGAGAGACAGTTTGGGCATATCGGCTTAGACAGCTGCCCAGTTAACCTGGACCTGGATGAGTGGATGGATGGAAAGATGGAGGGCCAGGACAGCACAGTACAGTCATCACAGACTGACAGTGTTGGAAACAGGCCTGTGAGAGAAGAATATCAGGGCTGCGGGAAGATTTGGGGCTCGTTGAAGCCATGTGATCAGGTGTTCAGATTTATCATCACAAGCAAGTGACTAATGACTCTGCACAAGGTACCGATGACTATCTGCCCTGCATTTCCGCAATGAAGTAATGAACTGCTATTCATTGATTTTTGAATGCGGAAATTAGATATAGTTGTGGTGAGAAATTTCCATCCATTCATCATGGGCGTGAACTGAACTGGTTTTGGGATAGGTAAAGCAGCCTAACAAGCATTAATCGCTCCAACCTCAACCTTACTGAAAACTTGTGGACTATGCTTGAAACCTGGGTCTGTGCGGGAAACCAAGCAGTTTAAATGAATTCTGCTACTGTAATTCAGCAAGAAGACTGATATCCATCCATATGAATCTTTTGGTGTTATTCAAAACATTAACCTCTTTTAGTTTTAAAACACCACGTCCACCTAGTTCCTATCGTGTTAAGTGACATTTAGACAAAGAGCCTGCACATTTCCACACCAACAGAAACATTTAGACTTCTTATGTCCATGCAGCAATTTTTATTTGAAATGCTGAGTTTTCAGGTTTCACTTAGGGATGCGCGAGAGGTTGGCATGGCAACAGGAGTCAGGTGCCCTTGCACGTGTGTAATATTGATACATGCACAGACAGTGATGCTTCTTTAAGAAGCAGATGGCTGGTACTAATGTGCTGCACACAGAGGAAAAATAAACACGCAGAAACCATCTCCAGCCAACATGGTGAAAATTAGCTCATTCAAGGCGCAGCCTTCTTACGTAAAGCTGGCGAAAGTGTGCGCGGACTGTGCGCAGTGATTTGCGCCAAACCTTCCAGATCGACGTGGGGCCGCCGGTGAGGGAGGGGTGGGGGGGCTTCGCGTGGGGGAGGGGACCCCTGCGCATCACTTCTGTGAGTGTGTGTGGATGGCGTGGGCTTCTCCGTCTCCAAACCGCGCAGCAGCAGCAGCACCATCATCATCATCACTCGGTTCACAGCGACAGCCCCGTACGCATCACCATCCTCATCCTCCTCCTCATCCTTCATCACCACCATCTCCAGGCTTAAGAGAGACGCTCGCATCGAAGGATTTAAGGTGAGATTAAATTAATTAGCCGTTAGACGCTGATGGCTCTGATTTTCTCCTCCTCTTTTTTGCATTAAGACATAAAGAGAGGGAGACGATGGGCGTGTTCTTCACCTCACACAGCAGTTAGGATCGATTTTGTGAATCGAGACGCGGCCCTATAATTTAATCCAAGTCGTGACAAGCCGCTGGCGGCGTGATTTCTAAGAACGGGCGTATATATCAACACGCAGGCAAAGAGACAATCGGCTGGTATTTGTAACAGATTTTTATTTCTAATCCATCCGCATTTGTAGGCTGTACAAAGTGGCCTCTTGACGACAAGGCCTTTTATACTCCTTAAAATAAATGAAGACAGTTATGACCACACCGAAGGCTTAAATGTGGTCATATCTAATCGGAGTCTTGCATCCACATTATGAAATATACAAATCCTGAAACCAGGACAGCTCAGTACAGACATCACTGACTGACAGTGTTGGAAACAGGCCTGTGAGAGAAGAATATCAGGGCTGCGGGAAGATTTGGGGCTCTTTTTGCCTGTCGTTGAAGCCATGTTATCAGGTGTCCAGATTTATCATCACAAGCGAGGCTTGACAGAAGTCTCTCAGTGCTTTAATGACTCTGCACAAGCTACTGATGACTATCTGCCCTGCATTTCCTTTCAATGAAGTAATGAACTGCTGTTCATTGATTTTTAAATGCAGAAATGAGATATAAAGGGCTTCTGAGAGCATTAAGCAATACAAAGCCCTCCTCCTCATCCTCAGGCCTGCCTCTTCACTCCACTGACAGGACTCTGTATTGCAGGCTGTGTGAGCTGTAGAGAGGTTGTCAACTTGACAACAGTGAGGAAATGAGAGGCGAAAGTGGCCTAGAAGCTTTTGTTTGCATGGGACTAGCCTTTGTATTTACCCTTTAGTTTCTTGATGAACAAGTCATAGAAAGAAGTTTAGTTTACCTGTTGCATTCATCTATCTATCTATCTATCTATCTATCTATCTATCTATCTATCTATCTATCTATCTATCTATCTATCTATCTATCTATCTATGCCAGTATTAATGCTATCGGTGACAGTGTTGCCTTTTTCTTCTATTGAGATGCTGTAAAAAAGTAAAACATTTATGTTATATTGCTGCTGATTTTGGCCCAGTATACTGCCCACACTGTTTGATACAGGCATGTATTCCATATTGTCAAAATTATGGGCCGTAAGTGGTCCTGTCCAGGATATTATTAGGTTAGAGTCCTACAGTTTAGCCTGGCTGACCAGGCTTGGTAGGGTTGCTTTGATCAGTGCCAGTAAATCTGTTCGTCATGCTGACAGTGACGGATCTGCTGCCTCACGACGGGAAGTTATCTCCAGAGGGAAATTTAAAATGAGCAAATCACCAGTGTGTTATTGTAGCATCCAGGACGGACGTTGACATGTGCTCAAAATTAACACGAGGCTAAAATGGAATTTTTTTTTCTGTTTTCTCGCGGGTTTATTGTCATCTTCTGCTGACATTTGACTCTATAAGCAGATTTCCTTTTCCCACCTAACAGCCACTGTAACTATTTTAACTATTTCTTTGCCAGCGATTAGGAATAAGAAGGAATGCCATGGATGAAAAATATCCCAAAGCATTCACAGACTGTATATGAAAGATGGATGGAGCTTTCTCGTCTCAAAGATGAAGCCTTAAACCTGCATGCTTTCTAATGGCCAGCAGGGGGCGACTTCTCAAACAAAAAGCAGTCTAAATTCTATGAAAGTGCAGTGCATTCATTTACAGTAGCTTGGAAGGATTTACGGAGACAGTTTTTAAAAATAAATTGAACAAGTTTTGTTATTCTTTGCTGTTAGAGTGTCATGTTGTCTGGGTTTTTGGAGCTGAGACACATGTAAACTATGCCTCAGGTTCAAATCTGTCATTGCCGTAATTATAATTCACAGTTCACAGTATTTGATGATGTCTGTAGCTTTGTTTGTATTGTGTTCTTGACAAACTTTACAGCTCTGTTATTACCTGTCAGACCCCGTTTTTGAAACAGGGGCAAAAGTAACATCGCACTTATGTCTCATCATCATCTGTCCTTGCTTTTACTGCAGCATAAATTCCATAAAATGACACGTGACAACTCAAGATGCAGTGTGTCTGTAAAAAACCCCCCAAAAAAACCAAACCTTAAAAAAGCTCTTTAAATAGCACTTTTTAAAAAAAAAAATTCAAAAAGTGACGTGACAAAAACTATTTTATATTATTTTTGCCCTCAATTTCAAGCTTGGTTTGTTGAATCACATCGCTTCCTTCAAATCTGCAAGTTTTCTTCCTTCCAATCGTAGGACGTTTAGGGATTGTGTGACTTATTGCTCTGACTTTTCTACTCAATAATTTTGCTGAAATATTTCAGGTGCTCGCCATATTCACAGTAAAGACAGCAATTTTTTTTGTTTCATTTTATTCCACAGTAGTGTCAGATACATTTGAGCCTTGGTCGCATAAAGCAGCTCTCCACCATGAGATGAGGCATTTTTGCACCAAGAATAATACATTAGATTCAAATTAGATTGTTTTCAAGGAGCTGATCTTTCACCCTGCAATTAATGCTCAGGCCTGTCTGTGACTCAGCAGAGAACACATGCTGATTGAATATGGAGAAGCAATGGGCGTAATCTAGATGGGCATCATTACAGGCTGGTTAGGTAGTTTGAATTGATAAAAGAAAAGAGAAAAATGTGAAGTTCATTTTATTATTTTTCATCTTTTGTAAGACAAACCTAAACAAGGATAAAGAATCATTCACATATTCAAGACGATTTGAGCTTTGTGACATCATGTGTTATCCTGCTGGAAGCAACCATTGGAAGATGGGCAAACTGTGGTCATAAAGGGATGGACATAGCAACAATACTCAGGTAGACTGTGGTATTTAAATGACGCTCAGTTGATGCTAAGTGGTCCAAAATGTTCCATAAAAATATCTCTCACACCATTACACCACCACCAGCAACCTAAACCACTGGTATAAGGCAGTCTTGTTGTTTAGCCCAAATTCTGACCCTACCATTAAAATGTTGCAACAGAAAGTTTTTCAATCTTTTATTGTCCAATTTTTAAAAAAAAAACACATACATCTTCAGTGTAAAGTGGGTCATGTGATGCATTTCATTTGTGATGGGTGTCTTGAAAACTTTAATGTTACTGGACTGGACTCTGTTAAAATTTTATGTTCACAAAATTTTCAATTGAGTGAGCTAGTCTCTCTACAGTTTGTGGTTGCTTCCTGTCTTTTTCTCGTCACGTCAGTCAGTGGTTCTGTTCCCCCCAGTGGGCCTGTCCCCATTCAGGTCTCTGGGCCTATGTCAATAAAATGTGTTCATTCAGTAATCCATTAATACTAAAAAGTCACCGGAAATATAACTAGATGTCCTTAAAGTACCTATCAGTATCCCTCTAGTAAAAAAAAATAAAAGCACATTTCTCAGTATGAAACTAACCAGTTAAAATTTTCATTTTCTTTACAGACAGACTCAACCTGTTATCAGTCAGGTAAACTGGGAGTCAGCTCTATAAACCTGAAACCCCAGCACGCTCTAGTAGCCTGTCAGCTAAACATTTGACCTCTTGTGCATCTTTTGTACCTCTTTAACATGGAGGACGGCTACCAAAATCGGACTGCCTTCATAAAAGGTGCCAAAGACATTGCCAAAGAAGTCAAGCGGCAAGCCAGTAAGAAGGTGGGCCGCTCAGTCGATCGAATGAGTGACGAGTACAGCAAGCGCTCCTACAGTCGTTTTGAAGAGGATGATGATGATGACTACCCAATGCAGGGAAGCCAGGATGGAGGCTACTACCGGGGAGACAGCCAGGCAGCCAATGACGATGAGGGTGGCCACAGTGACTCCACAGAGGGTCACGATGAAGATGATGAGATCTATGAGGGAGAATACCAGGGAATTCCCAGGGCCGATTCAGGAAAAGGTAGTCTAGCTGGGGGTCCAGGATCGGTGGGAGACGGTGCTCAGCAGTTCAGAGATGTCGGTGTTTCCGAGGCCGAGAGAAGGAAGGACCAAGAGGAGCTGGCTCAACAGTACGAGACCATTTTACAAGAATGTGGCCACGGGAAGTTCCAGTGGACCCTGTACTTTGTACTGGGGCTCGCTCTCATGGCTGATGGTGTGGAGATCTTTGTGGTCGGGTTTGTGCTTCCCAGCGCTGAGAAGGATATGTGTCTGTCTGAACCCAACAAAAGCATGCTAGGTAAGGCTCTCCTCCTTCTGTTGTACATGTTTGGGTTTGGCAATAATAATGACAATGCTGTCAATAATCTATATATTTTTCCCTTTTCAACAAACCTCCTAAGTATTGGCTGAACATCCAAGGCTTGATACAACTCCCCTGTGCCATAGTCTTTTTAAATACCTAAATGAGTCACACTGTTGCTCTTGGCGACATGCTCTTTCAATCCCACATACAACATACTTGAAATGCCCACCAGAGCGTGATATGTGTATCGACTCTGTGAAGAAATTTATTTATTTATTTTAAATGAGAGGGCTTTCATTTTTTTAAAGACAAACATTTACACACATATGCACAAAAGTGATGCAATAACAAGTTCCTGCCAATGGTTTCATGCTGCCAGGTTGATTTAGATGGTAATGATACAAAAAAAACGAAACAAAAAAAACCACAGCACTGCGGTGGGAAAGAAGCAGGAAAATTGCAGAGTGCTCATTCAATGTCAACAATGTAGATGCCATTAAAAATGCTTTCCAGATGTTTTTAGAAAGAAAGGTATTCAATAGAATAATTGTAACAATAATGAACAATTCAAAGAGACTCCCAATGCTGTAAAAGTTGGGACACAGTGTAAAATGTAGTCAAAGGCAAATCTCATAAACCCATATGATCTCATTTTGAATTTTATGGCAGCTACATGTCTCCAAAACAGCTGTGAAAGAGTCATGTTTACTACTGCGTAGCATCCCCTCTTCTTTAATAACAGTCCATAGAGGTATGGGAACTGAGGAGACCAGCCCCTGGACTATTGGGAGAGGAATGTTGTCCACAATTTTTCCAATTATTCCACAAGATGCAGAGTTTCTATGAAATTGCTGCCCTAAGATGCTCTTTTTAGACCCCATCATCTTACTGATTTGGAACCAGTTGACCTAATTAGTTACCAAATGTTCCTCCAGCAGGAATAGTTTAGTATCAAATTTATATCTAAAACTTCAAAAATGTATCAAATGTTTTCTTGAAAAGTGAAGTCCACTCGAAACATTTGATATGTTTTCTTTGTCCGACTGTGAATAAAATATAATTGAATGAGTTTGCAAATAATTGTTACTGTTACAGATTAGGGATTGTGTATAAAAAGATGGCCATATTCACCAGGACATCTCTCTCTGGTTTGATCATTTAAAGACATTTCAAGCTTAGCTATCACTGTCTTGGTTATTTGGAGCTCAGAGCAGCCATATTTGGAGTGCTAACTGAGCAAGGTGCTTTCACGGCCTGCATGGGCACAGAAGCCTGCTAATAAGTAAAAACATATACTCGCTCACTGAAAAAAGGAGCAAAGATTTACTGGATGGTCTATTAGAATAATCACTGCACAAAATGTCATATAATTTGTAAGATAATTGTATTGAAATGTTCCAAAAGGTATCAACACCGTTAACACGGCTCAGAGGTCCTTTTCAGTCACTCACATTAGCACAGTGGAAGGATAGCAGCCATATCGTTATGTAACATGAGGCCTTAATGCTAGGCAGATGATTGAGACATATAAAAACATTATCATGTAAGTGGAAGGTTAGCTACAGAGGCCAAAGCAGTTTTTTTTTGTTCCAGGTTTTGAATATTTTGTTCCTATTGTAAAGTTTTGCAAAGCAGGGAAGGTGGGCCTTTGTGATCAGTAACTTGGTACTCTGTGATCATGCAGCTCGTCACACCAAGATGGCAACAATTAAAATGCTAAGCTCAGAGCTTCAAGCCAGGATCTCACCAACCAGTGGGTGATGTCATAGTGGCTACATCTGCATCTTTTATAAAAAAAAGTCTATGGGGATTAACCCACTTTTAGAGCCAACCTCAAATTGGAATTATATTTTTTGGAACTTCCAGGTTTTTTTTTTTCCATTTGTCTGCATTCAGCTTGCCCCCTACACATGCACCATTTACTCCCATAAATGTAGGTTAACAAAACCTACAGTGTTTTTTAAAAAATGTATATAAAATTATGTATTTGTGCATATACCTTTTAGACCACATCTTCAATGGGGAAAGGGCCAAATGAGTTAAAAAGCACTGAGAGAAAAATTAAATCATCAGTGACTTTTATATTTTAATGGAGCTTTTTAACGAGGAGGAAAAACAGGAAATGCCCATATTTATTATCAAATTATCAGTCTAATGTCAGAGTAAGTACAAGCCTGAAAACTCTGTAATCTCACAATTGAATTTTCTTTGCTCTCTCCTCAGGTCTTATTGTATATTTTGGGATGATGGTTGGGGCTTTCCTCTGGGGGGCTCTGGCTGACCGGATAGGCCGTCGGCAGTCTCTTCTCATCTGTCTCTCGATCAACAGTATCTTCTCTTTCTTCTCCTCCTTCGTCCAGGGTTACAGCACCTTTCTGTTTTGCCGCCTCCTCTCAGGTGTTGGGTAATAGAAAAAATTATTTAAATAATAATTATTCTATTTTTTTCCAGTCTGTGTCTCTAACTCTGATCAGTTTTTGCTTCAATGTAACACTGGTACGAATGAAACAGCTAAGATGCAAAGTCATTGGCATATATCCATCTTGAAAGGGTTACAAAGTAATTTGTAAGTTTGTGTCCCGTTACATCTGCTGTAAAACCAGCACAACATTTCAAAATAAGACCATCATACCAACAGTTAAACATGGTGGTGGTGGTGTGATGGTCTGGGCCTGCTTTGCTGCTTCAGGATGACTCGTAATTGATGGAATCATGAATTTTTCTCTCTAACAAAAACTCCTAAAGGAAAATGTCCGGCCCCCAGTGCCCTGAAGCTGGAGCACACTTGGGTTATGCAGCAGGCCAATGATCTGTAACTCACCAGGAAGTCCGCCTCTGGATTTAAGCTTTTGGAATGGCCTCGTCAAACTGGACTTGAATCAGATTGAGATACTTTTGGCATGACTTTAAACAGACCATTCATGCTGGAAAACCCTCTATTGGGGCTGAATCAAAACAATTCTGCAAAGAAGAGTGGGGTAAAATTCCTCCACAGGGATGTGAAAGACAAATAAACAAGAAACTAACACATCAAGGAGGGGCAAATACTTTTCTGCATCGCTGTATGTCATAATTTCAGTATTATTCCCTTCTGCAAGTTTTCAGTTTTCAGTTTGGCTGCACAATTTTATATGTAACAGGAAAAGGTTTTGAATGTGTTTTGCTCATTTAGTCGTTACAATGTATAGCAAAGGTTTCAAACAGAGTTTCTCATGTTTAGTGAACTGGCAAATTGAAAAGCTGACATCATTTCCATTTGGGCTCAAATCAGTCGCTTTCCCGCTGAGCTCCTATGAGTTTGTTTTGCACCACAGTGACAATAATCACACAAGCACAAAGAAACATAATGTAGCGGTTTTGTTAAACCTTTAGTGACTAAGTGAGGCAGCAATTGCAGTATATTCAAGTCAAGACTTGGAAAGTTTTGCAAACAGTTGCTGTAGTTTTCTATACAATAACCAGAGTATGCTGCTTTACATATTCAAAACTGTGCAAATATTCATATTAACGTGCCAACAGTTCACCTCTCGGCTCAGATATTTTCTGAATTTTGCAGAATCGGTGGCTCGATTCCCATCGTGTTTTCCTACTACTCTGAATTTCTGGCCCAAGAGAAGCGTGGTGAGCACCTCAGCTGGCTCTGCATGTTCTGGATGATTGGAGGAATATATGCATCTGCTATGGCCTGGGCTATAATCCCACATTATGGTGAGTACAGCGATCAGAATAAAGGAAATAGAATGTTATGAATCCTTACCTTTTCTGTCCATGCTGACTGATCTTTTTTAACAATATTTGTTGTTACTGTGCTAAATAAACTGGATTATAATAGAATAGAATAGAATAGAATAGAATAGAATAGCCTTTATTGTCATTATACAGCTGTACAATGAAATTGGAGGGCCACTCCCATTCGGTGCGTAGGCTAAAATAGATAAAAGATATGTACATTACAATTGTGGTGGTAATATGAGCATATACATATGGATTGATGTTCAGATATTGCACGTTGCAGGCCACCCTCTGAAGCCTCTCTCTGTCTGCCTGAGTGCAACTGCCGTACCATACTGTGATACAGTACGTCAGCAGGCTCTCGATGGATGAGCGATAGAAG
>VOQJ01012408.1:31235-45213 GCA_015052665.1 Apistogramma diplotaenia
GGGGAATGTTTTGGGAACCATAAGCCCCTGGCCGTGAGGGGGGGAGCCAAGAGATAGTAAAGGGGGGGGGGGGGGGGGGTTGCTGAGCGCTGAGGCACATAAAGCGTAAAACTGACTAAAAATACCAGATAAGTACCTTTATTGTGCAGATATGCCATTTGTATGTTTTGACTTGCGTTTGATCAGGTTACCACAAAGTAATCACCACAAGGACAAGCAGGAGTCTTCTGGGAGTTGCTCTTTCAGTAGTTGCTGTTATTAATCAAACCTTGAATATTAAGTTTATAAACCTGCAAACCAAGTGTGGTTAGGATTGCTGGTAAAGTCTCAAAGACATTTAATAAATGAAGTCGATGTAAAGCAAGAAATTATCGTGTGAGATTACCTGATACAGTGTATCATCTCTTGACAAACTACAAATACAATCACTTTGTTGATAATCTTCTGGAGAATTTTGCCAAAAAACAATTTAATTCACTGTTTCAGATTATTTGAGAAATGCTTTCATTTCACCCCAAAAGTTCAAACAAAGGAAAGACGGACCGTGTGAGTGGCAGGATTGTCCGTCTAACAGTACCTTGTCAATAAGAATCAAACACATGTAAGAATGTGCTGAATGTCTGATCAGAACCAGAAATTACCCGTTTGCAGAGACCAGATCATTGAGCTGCGTGTGGTTTGGATTTCCGCTTGTGCTTTAAATCAACATGTCACATTCAGACCTGGGAAACACATCTGAGAAACTAAAAAGAAACCGTTTCTCAGCAAACACACTGCAGCTATATGTCATAAGCTGTGGCAGATTTATTTTTGGTTGAGTTTTCCTGCCGCTTTCACAGCAGCTGTAGCTTCTCCCGGCTGAAGCCAGCAACGCATTCTTTTATGTTTGTGCCATTTGTGCATCTAAAATGTTATGATCGTTCAGCACTTTTATGGCTGTCTCCATTTAATAAAACTGTTACTGGTGTGGAAGCAATTTTTGCGGTGTCGTGAGAAAATCAAATGTCGTCTTTGTTCCCCTGCAGAAGTGCAGAAACCCACGTCCTCACCTTTTCTGTCATGTGACGATCGCAGATGCTGTCTTTAATGCTGTTTTTGTGTTTCGTCCCTGCCTAAAAGGGTTTTTTTTAAAATTAAAAACAGATGCTGGCGTGGGATTGGTTGTGTAGTGGCTGCTGTAATGCCCTGGCTTCTTTTGCTAAGGGATTATTTAATCCCTTCCTCCCCTGCTTGAGGAAAACATATTTTATGTGAAGATGTAGGTTTGGTTTGAGGTACGATGAAGTCAGACATTCTTCAAGATGTAGTGTAAATCTTTTTTGTTTTGAGTGCTCTAACCAAAAGACTTAATGCTTTTCTTGTTTTACCCAGAGGAGAAACATGCAGAGGAGGTGACAAGTTCCTCTTCACTCAGTCTTCACAAACTCATTAAATTATTTAATCTTTCTTACATTTATTTTCCTTTTGCTGCAGATTTGTTCAAGTACAGATTCGTCAACTGTAAACTGGTCAACAGCACGTTTCTCCACAACAAGGAGGGCTGCATACTCGACTTCAGCGACGACTTCAACAATGCCTACATGATCTACTTTGTCAACTTTCTCGGCACACTGGCGGTGTTGCCTGGCAACATTGTGTCAGCTCTATTAATGGACAAAATTGGGAGGTTAAGGATGCTGGGTAGGTTAATCGAATCAGAGCAGAGGATTCAGTTATGAATGCAGAGATGATTTGCTTTGATGTAATTCTGGGTCCTGTTTTTCAAACAGCCGGATCCAGCGTCATATCGTGTGTCAGCTGCTTCTTCCTGATGTTTGGAAACACTGAGTCGGGGATGATCGCCCTCTTATGTCTGTTTGGGGGCATCAGCATCGCCTCGTGGAACGCCCTGGATGTGATAACAGTGGAGCTCTACCCCTCGGATAAAAGGTGACACAGAAGCAGCCGCTGAGGTTTTTGTTTTCTGATGAAGAGAGTAAAGCTGGGTCTCCATATCAACAGCCCACAGATTCGGGTCATGTGAGGCGAGAGCGGTGAAAATCGTGTGTGAGGGCTCATTTGTGTCAGAATTATGCACAGTGTGCATAATGTTCGCTCATCTGACAAAACATTTGTCTGTGTCAGTGCAAGATCTGTCATCCTCCTGCGCTTCCACTCATTTTGCGCTGTTAAGAATATTGTCCTAAAGTGTCGGTTGCGGGTGTTTGAATTCACAACCAGCATCTGAATGTGAATATGAATGTCTTCATTTTTATTTTTAGTTTCATTTTATTTTATTTTTCTTTCTGGAGAGAGAAGGATCTTCATGCGAGTGGACCCGTTTCTGTCGAGTGATAGCTGGCCCTGCACCAAAACAGACCCACTTTCATTCGTCTGTGCCTTTTTTCTGCCACTTATCTGGTCCCACTCCCTGGCATCCTCCCTCAGCTCCTGTGTGGGAACACTGAGGCATTTCAGTGCCTCGGCATCTCTTCACCGAGTACCCCCAAATGATTGAGTTCCTGACCCTATGTGTAAGAGAGCGCACAGACACCCTTTGGAGGAAGCTCATTTTGGTCACTCGTATCCACAGTCTCATTCTTTTGGTCACTACCCACAGCTTGTGGCCACAGGTGAGGGTAGTTACATGGTTTCACGTTCATGCTCAGTTCTGTCTTCACAATCAAAGATGGCCACTACAGAGGCTGCACCAATCCATCAGTCAAACTCCTGTTCCACTCTCCTCTCACTTGTGAGTCCTCGAGATACTTAAACTCCAATTTGCGCAGCAGCTCCTCCTTGACCCAGAATGGTCATTCCACCCCATTTCAGCTGAGAGCCATGGCCTCAGACTTGGATGCACCAATTTCTCATTCCTACTGCTGCACAAATTTGCTGCAAACTATCCCATTGTGAGCTGGAGGTCACCGCGTGATGAAATTACCTAGAAATTTTGTCCATTAAAGTGATTAACAGTACAATACACATGTTGGCCAGGTCACTTTCACTCTGATTACCTCTACAATACCCTTTAGCGTTGCATTAATTCAGCAAAAGTGAAGGAGTGGGTGATCAAGACCCTCCTCACTGGATAAGCTGGTGAAAGTCTTCACTGTTTGTGTTTGTCCTCTTCTTCTTGTCTCCAGGACCACAGCGTTCGGCTTCCTGAACGCCCTCTGTAAACTGGCGGCCGTGCTGGGGATCAGCATCTTCCAGTCATTTGTGGGCATCACCAAAGCTGTACCTATCCTATTTGCAGCTGGCGCCCTCGCTGCCGGCAGTTTCCTTGCTACAAAGTTGCCCGAGACACGAGGCCAAGTGTTGCAGTAAACCAGAGGACCAGCAGAGGGCAGCAGAGTCCAGCTGGAGTTTGTGTTAAACTAGAGCCCGAACATCCCTGAGAGCTTCAGCACTGCTGTCACAAACCAACAAAACAGACTGCCATCCCCATTGTAAGCCCAGAATCCTTTGAAATGTGGATTGCATCATTCAAAGTCTATACAGACCTGCAGTGATTAAAAGAAGAGAGCATACAGTAGGTAGAAAAGGATGATGATACATTTGTAATAACTTAATTTCCACTCCTTTGTCAGGTGTATAAAAAAAATCAGATCTCTTATGGAAGAGTCACTCTTAGAGGGTGATCATGTGCAGGCAGGATAAGACACCCACAGATGTACAGCGACACAGAATGATCAAATGAAGAGAGGAAACTAAAAAAAGCCATTTCCGAAGGAACGAGAATGATTTAGTCCGTGTATGTGGTGAGTTTTCAGCTGTGATTGTGCTGTTTTCTTTCTCGTCTGTCCTCGACCTCAGTGACTGCTTACAGTTCCACCGTTTAATGTGCTGTGACGTTACTGGAACAGTTCAGTTTACATTTACATCCAGACTGTTGCTCATAGACTTGTTTTCAAAAATTCTCAAAATGAATTTCAGGGTGAACTTGTTTTGTCTAAAAAGAAAAAAAAAATGGCCATGACCCTCGATCACTGCCTGACCCATTGAGCGCTGTTATTCTCTACCAAATACTCCTAAAACATTCCACTGAGGCTGTATTTATTCAGACACAAAGAGTTCAAGTGCTTTTGTCCCTGAATGATTCCAGTCCTCTGATTAGCGCCTCAAAACACAGTGAGGTGAAGATGCATTTCACAGGATTCTCTGTTGTAAATGGGTAGTTTGATCCAGTTCCTCAGTGTTTGGTGTTAAACTGATGTTCTCCCTTCGTGTTGCGTGGCAGTTTGATGATGTTCTCGAGGAACGTCTGTGGGACGGATTTTGGTCAAGTGCTAAACGTGAGAGCAGATACTCGTAGTATTTGCCTAAATTAGTGGTGTGGCTGTGGGTGTGTTTGTTTGTCGTGTGATCTGTTCATTTGGATTCCAGTGTTTCATGCAAATGAAAGCACAGACCATAATTCTTCCCTGCAGTGGGAATTTTAATGCCTAGTTAAAGCATGCAAGTCTGGTACAAGGTGTAATGTTTAAGGATTGTTCAGATAATTAATGAACATCACAGTGTGTGTGTGTGTGTGTGTGGTACTTTCGGCTGTTCCCTTATTTCCCACAGCAGATGGATCCGCATGTTTGAATTGGCACACTAGCTTGTGCCCCCCGTGAGGTTGGGTTTGTGTCTCCTCCTGGTCTCATGTAATTTAAATGCATTAACCACCGCACCTCAGAGCTACCAAGGAATGAAGTACATACTCATTTTTTCCATCCCCTCTAAAGGAAACCCCAGATATGAGCCACAACCCCTGATTTGAAGAACTTACACCCCTGGTATGCTTGTTGTACATACAGTGTAATGCACCCCCATCCTATATGAAAAGTAGTCACGCTCCACTTTCAGGCTTTCAGGTGTACCCTGCAGTCTTCATGAGCTGATCAAAGCAAGCACACAAAGCTGTCATCATGCACCCCCCCAGAAACCTACACCATATTCATAAGCACAAATCAAATGGGAAAAGGAGAACGAGAAGCTGCAAAAACAGTGATTGATTAGGCACAGTGACAAAACAAGAAAAACATAATTTTATTTTAAGGGCTCCTGTTCAGACATTCTCACATTCAATCCATTCCTGCCAGAAAAGATTGAAATTATGTGACTCATTTTGTTTCAGTGGTTTTGATGGGCTCTTGGTGTAAAACCTGCTGTGATTTTGATATCACATGATCAGAGTCACTCTTTAAGGAAAGCTGATTGTATACTCTTTTAGTATTTTAGTATCATTTCTCCAAAATGTACAATATGTGTGCTGACAATCAGTGAAAGAGTGTGACATTTTGACCGAAAAACGTCCTCTGGGTTGTGTGTGTGTGTGTGTGTGTGTGCGTTAGTGCGGTTATCATCCCCCCCATGGTAAACAAACAGCCTCATTCACTTGTGGTACCTTAGCTTAGCATAAAGCCTGTACATGGAGGATGACAGCTAGTCTGGCTCTGCTGTTTCCCATGTTAAATTAGGCTAAGCTAAGCTAACCACCTGCTACCTGTAGCTTCATATTCAGCATATACAGACACGAGAGCATCATCTTCTCACTAAACAATGCAATTGAGAGTATCTCCAAAATCGATTTCTTTAAAATCTTTCTTCAAATCTACATGCTGAGGATCAGATCTGATGGGTGTACTATGAAGCGGGATCAGTGGTTTAGCTAGCTATGTCGAGCTTAAAGACAAAGTTTTCTGTTTCGCTTTGTTTGTGTCTCTTTACCTGGTTATATCACAGTGGTAACTTGTGCTGAAGCGCTGCGCTTTCACTGATTCCTTCATTCACGACATTAATGTGTTTTATATGTGCAGTTTAAAGTTTACAGCCATTATATTAGAAATAAACTGCAGCAATGAAAGTATGCTATTGAGCTATATAATGAGCTAACTCCCAAGATTAACCTCTCATTTGCAACAGTGTTGCATTATACCATCATATAGTTTTTATACATTTTTTAAATCACAGTTTGAACATCATCATCTGATGTGGGATGAGCATCATGTGATGTTTGAAATGCCCCTTTACATATGAGCGCAGAAAGAAAGATTACCACTGTCGTGATACCCATTATCTTCAATTGGGAGGTTTAGGTTTTGTTGAGCTAGCTAACACAAAGAAAACCTGACTTTGTTCAGTTACCTTTGTAGTACACCCCTCTGTTCTTTGCTGTTAATGAACAGATTTGTCTTGTCTTGTTCGTGTTGGAAAGACTGTTTGGATCTGCATGTGTATTTGTATGTGTGTGTGTGTGTGTGTGTGTGTGTGTGTGTGTGTGTGTGCGTGCGTGTGTGTGTGTGCTGACTAAATTGTCTGTCACATATTTTTCTACTTTCTTCTGTTGCGATGTTTTCATCCCTGTGATGATTACAGCTCAGTTGGGGACCACGGAGTATATTTACACTATGAAAAGGATAAAAAAAAAAACAAGACCTAATGCAATATATGCAGTGTAGAATTCAGTGTGCCGTTCTTCATAACAGACTTGGGTGCTCTTTTGCTGACACAGCCGTTGAAACAAGTCCCACGAAAGGCAGCCAGAAATGACACATGGTCTGCTTAGAAACACGCGAGAAACAAAAGAACAAAACAAACAGAAAAGGGATCGCATCTTAAATTCATAAAGACATCTTCACCCCTTAAACCTTCTGTATTCAAACGATTGTGACGCATGTTCGTTATCGTATTGTCTGACTTCTTGGACGTCCTGTATGCCAGCTGTTTTTGTCTAAAGCAAGAACTAGTGTTTTCATTGTTGTATGATGACATAGATTTGTTGCTTGCAGTGATTGTTCTTAATCAAAGTGGGGTTAAAATTGGTGAAACTTGAGTATGTGTTCTGAAAGTGAGTCAGTGGTGACTGTGCTCCTTGTTTACCTTGGACCCAGGTAACTTTTTTTTTTAATATACAGTATATATATACGTGTGAATATACATGCCTGAAATGACAGCACACTTTTAATGAAGTGCATAAAAAGTCTAACTTGACATAAACTTGTCGGTTTATGCGAGTCTGTATTAAGTATTGAACCGGAGGAAACAGGAAGTCAAACTCAAAACCACGACGGGTTTAAACTCACCAAAAGAGCGCCCTCTGTCAAATTGAAGCTCCTGTCCAAACTGTAAAAGTTTACAGATTAATGTTATTATGTGTAGAATTTCATTCTATATACATATAAATATATATAAATATATATATACATACATGTATAAACTATAAAAAGTTACTGGTTTGAGTTTTATCTATAAGGAAGGCAGTGAAGCAAACACCAGCCTGAAGACTTCCCCTTAATGACGGCAGTCTGTTAAAGGTGGGGGGGCGAATCACCTCCCGCATCTACAAAGAACTGCAAGAATCCGTCGCTGTAGTTTGGACCAATGGCGTTTCCGTTCGTTTTCTTTAGTTTGACTCTGAGCTGTTTTATTATCTCATAAAAGTTCTAACTCTAAATGTGAGTTCAATTCAAGATTCAGTGTACTGTGTGTAGAAACTAGATGTTTGTATGTGCAAGTATGCAACTTGTGAAACAAAAGATTAAGGAAAACAGTTCCAAAAAAAAAAGTTCAATATGACACAAATCTATTGTGTGTTGTCCTTGTGTTTTGTAAATGAAGACTGAACATCTTGGTAAATTCAGTATTTATTACTTCTGGATATTGAGAATATTTTAGTGATGCTGAAAAGGTGCTGTATTTATTTTATGTGAGAGTTGTTCATTACGCTGGGATTTGCACTTTTGTGCCATTTATCCAGTTCTTTGAAGAAAATCATAATGGAAATAAAACTTGAAGAAAGGAAAAACTCGTGAATAGACTTTGGTTTATTTTGATTTTTTTCTTTAAACTTTAAGAGTACAACACTGTGTAAAACATCTTCAGTCTTCATTTTATTTGGCTAGGAAAATGGGAAATATGTACAGCGATTTTATGAAACATATATGGAAATAGAGCATGTGATGGTACTGCAATTTTGAGAAAATCTTCCCTGTTTCCCTTCCTAAAGAATGGCTTCTTGACTGTCAGGTAGTAACAAAGTGCCCAAAGATACAATTTACAATTGGTTCTTTGCTATGTCTTTGAAAGACCTTTGGAGAACCTGAAGAACTATAGCTCAAGATCACTTTAAAACATTACAACAGCGTCTGGCTCCTCGGAAGCAAAATATAAAGAAATGAGTGAAGGCTCAATACTTTTGCATGATACTGTAGATGTCAGTTTAATGGGGTTATTTACAATAATATATTTATTATTCATAAACCCACATAGCTGATTAGCTGCAGTTGTGTTTTTTGGTCTCTGGACTGGATTATCCAATTAACATTCTGGACACGGGCTCAGATTCGTACCACTTCAGGTCCCAGCTGAGGAAAACATAAAATACTTTTTTCCTCTTAAAATTTAGGTCGATGTTTTTCGGTTGATGACTTCAGGGTTAAAACAAATTATGCAATAATGAGCTATTTTAAATTAAATTAAAAACAAAGATAAATGATATGAAATGGCCTACAATTATAAGAGTACATCAAATAAAATTGAGAAAAATCAGAAAATAGATTCAATCTTATTAAAGTAAAAATACAGGAAAAAAGTATGCTAAAATATAATAAAAATATAATAAAAAGACAACTAGATCATAAAATAGAATAAAGTGTATTACAGTGAAAAGGCTCAAGTGTAGAAAATAAAATACAATGCCAAGTTAAAATCCAAAATACTAAAAGTAAATACAGTTTTAAATAGATAAAACAAGCAAATTAAATAATAAAGTGACATCAAATTTACATATGCAGTGAGGGGTGAGGCTAAAGTGACAGATTCTGACTTCTGCTCAGATTTCAAAGCTTCCTGCAGCTCTCGGGGGGCAGACTGTTCCAGCAGACTGGGATGTAAAAGCTGAAAGCAACCTCTGCAAACATTTTGAATGATGGTTGAATACAGTGGTGTTATGAGGAGAGATTATCATTAGGCAGCCAAATACCAAGAACCCAGTGGAGAGCAGAGTAATCCAACAAGAGAGAAACAACAGCTGTGTGTGTAGACGCTCCAATTAAACAGCATTATCCTCATAATACCAGATACCTAGAGGCAAAAGATGTATCATGATGAATACTGTTTCATTTTCCAGTGAGGGGCAGTGATTTCCATAATGATAACTATTCTAACTGAAGAAAAAGGCTGGCATGGGCTCATGAATCATTTGTGCCCAGGGGTCTGTAACTATATGATCTGGGTATGGTTGATGTCACTGTTGCAGGTGTGTATTCTGTATCCTTTGCTTTTAGCTCAAACACGACCCGTCCACACGTGTTCTTTGTTGTACCTTTTCTGGAACCATAGTTTAATCATCGTCAGCCTGTGGGAGCCACTGCTAATCCTGCTAACCTCCTGCTAATCCTGTTGTACAGAAACTGGCTGCAATTCAGTCAAGAGTCCAGCAGGGGCTGCTCATGAGACAGTTGATAAAGGTGAGTAAGGCGCTAAAGACCCCATTTAAACTTGCTTCTAGCCACACCCCCCCCTTAATTCTTTCATTTTCCTTAAATGCCACATTGATAAGATGTGCCAACTGAAGCAAAAATGACTCTGCCAAACATTTATATTCCCAGCTTTACCGACTTAAGTGCCGAGAGTCTGCATGCATTCATGTTGCACTTTCAGACTGCAGCAGGGGTGTCCCAACTACTGCCCGCGGCCCAAACATGGCCCGATCTCGGATTTTATGTGGCTCTTGCGTTTTCTCCGTACATATTTTTGGCCTGCAGACCCAAGCAATGAATACAACTCAGCACGCAATTCCTCTTTTTAACTCATGGCGGCAGTTTCGTGTAACAGATGTCTGCCAACTGCGTCAAAACCTCAAAAAAAGAAGATTGATTAATTAGCCAATCACAGCCCATGCTGTGTGGCACCGTGCGGTTTGGGTGACGCTGATAGGTGGTACACTTTTTTAAGAAGAAAAAAAATACGACCAGTAAGAAATCTACAGACTATTTCCGGTGACTTTGACAACATTTGGCTCCTTTCGTACGTACGGACACTTCGGCACCGAGGGGACATCTCCCCACCCCCTGGACAACGAAGTTTCCCGGACCACACGTTTCCCAGCTCTGCGGGAGGTCATGCTCCGGTGTGAAAACGGAGCGGTATGCAGCAGTTAGCGCTGGTGAGTTTAACAGCCGTTTTGGGAGTTTTGTCGCTATTAAAAGTTAAATTTTGCTGTTTGAGACTGATGACGCTCCACCTCACCTGCAGCTGACTGAGTTCCAGCATCTGTCACTCGCCCTTTTATCGGTGTCGTGCTTAAAGGTGATTTTTGGTATTCGCCAAAAAAGATGCTGTATTTAAACGGTGTAAATCATGAATGATTTAAATTAATTTTGAGTGAGAGAACCCTTGTCACAGCTGCAGTCATGTTTTGACAAAGTGACATAAATCAGGAAAACAAAAACCCTCTTTTTAGAGAGATCTGGCAGCAGAACCTGCACCAAGTATATCACAGCTCCATAAAGAGTTGATGTGGCCAAAAAGGACCAGGTTGATTATAATGTAGATACAGGAACAGTCAAATATAATTGCAAGACAATTTTATTAATAAGGCTTTCATAAATTCTGTTGACTAGTTTACTTAATATAAGCAGAGAAATCCTTTACATTTGGTTACTTCATGTTTGCTGCATGGAAATGAAATATTTTTATATAATTCCTAAAAAACTCAAGGGACTGTTTGTCCTCCTTGAAAGACATTTGGACACCTCAGTGTCTTTCCCAGTATTGGCTAGATCTACTTTGTAAGCATGTTTGATTGCCCTTGGGCTGTCACACCACTCATTTCATTGACTCACTTGTAGACTAGGCGACCCAGTGCTGTGTTACTGGGTATGAACTTTATGATCCCTGCATTGGATTTAAATAGTACATTCATACAATTTTTAAGTTGTTAAAAGTTAATTGATCCAGTTTATTTCAACACATAAAAATATACATCAAAAAGAAACAAAAAAAAACAAAAAATCACACATAAGGAAAACAAGCATGGCGAGCGATGCCACAATGGTTGTTCTTGTTCCGGGCCATCTTAATGTAGCCTCCTTGTCCAAACTTCACACCCCAGCTACAAATGAAGCGGATACAGTCATGAGACTCAATTACAGAAACAGTGACCCCCCCCATTAGCCAAAAGTCTCTCAGAACAACCTGTTTTTGACGAGCCAGTAGTCCTGTCCGTTCTCACTGCCGTAACCCACAACCAACACGCCGTGGTTCACCTGCTCGGTGCATGCGTTGTCCATGTACACACCTGTTGGTCATGCGAAGCAGGAGCACAAAACAAAATACAAGAACCCCAACAAAGATTGAATGTGTGCATCATTTGATTTTGGGGGAGTAGTAACCAACCGCGATGATAGAAGTGAAACTGTAGCCTTGAAGCATCAATTGCAACAGCGATGGGGCCCACTAGAGCCACTGCCTCCTTCAGTGCAAATTCATCCCCCCTTCTTAGGCAGTAATATCCTGAGCAGTTAGCAGCCCGATACAGTGGGTTGTACTTGCACTCATTATGCTGAAAGGGGATATTTAGTGGCGTTAGATGCTTTGACATGACAGTTAGGTTTAAGCACTCTACCTGCAAATGAAGTTTGACTCACCTTTCCAGTATAGGGGTAAGCATCTTCAGAGTCAATGCCTTGGTTGTCAACAACATACTTGAAGGCACGTGCTATTAAGCCACCATTGCACCCACGGTTGCCATATTCTGTGGTGCAATCGATCAGGTTTTGAGTGCTGAGGGATCTCAAGATGCCTGTAGATTTTTTAAGTTGCCCCTCCAGTGCTCCAGCTGCACTAAAGGCCCAACAAGCACCACAGGAACCCTGAAAGAAAAGTTGCTTGTGACATGGTTCAAAAATCGAGGTTTCCTGTGAAGTGTGTAGATATTCAAGATTGCCAGCTAGAGCCTCACCTGCATTTTGACTGGAGTCACCATGCCTTTGTCCCTCCAGTCCACTGAATCTGGCAGAGAAATGTTGATTTTCACGGAGCTTGCAGTAACTGCGTCCAGGTCAGATGATACCCAAGTGCCCATGAGAGTGCCCAATATCTCATCAGGGGCCTGAACAAGAAGAGGTTACACATTCTACAATAAGAGCACTAAATTGGGCCAATTTCACAAAGTTTGGTCACTCTCCACAACAATGTATCCACATGGTAGTTCGAGAACGCTCACCATGTCTCCCAAGTGGTTCATTGCCAGTTCATAGGTGTGCAAGTTCATAGAGGCTTCCAGGTTGTGGAAATTAATAATTTTCAAGTTCTTTTTCCAAATCATTCTGCGTTCCAACTCCTCATCCTAGAACATTAAAGTTAATCACATCTTTGTGAAATTTAGTGGCATACAGGTGTAATGACTCAAGGTTTATGGGTACAGTATTAATTTCCCTTTACTTTAAATGGCATCAAACATCCACAGAGTTTAAACAATGAAGAGGGAGGTTTCTTGTTCTAGATTTGGCTCTTAAACAACCCCTTATGCTTAAACCAAATCCTGCTGCAGACTCACATATAGACTAGCACATCCAACACCTCAGTTTTTTTTTTACCTGATGAGAATATGATTTCTTGTGCACTATCTTCCATAGCTCCCAGTGTCGATCTGCTTGTGAACTGATATCGGCCACTGCGAAGTCACACAAAATGGTAAAAAGCAGGCTCCAAAACATTTTCAGGACCTGGGAGAAGAAGACTTCCAACCAGAGTATGAAAAGACAGGTATTTTCAAACAGACTGCAGCATGGCCCCTGCTCTTAAATGGACAGCTGCAGCAGCAGAGTTTGCAGGTGATACCAATTTACATTCAGAAGCAGCTGAAAGACATTATCACTGAGAAAAGCTCTATCATGAGCGTCCCACATGTTTGCAAATGAAAGAAAAATTATCTGCAGTTCAGATCATTTGACAAACTGAAAATAAAAAGGTTTTATCTAAAACTGTCATCATACATTTCCCACTAGTCTCACTGCACACCTGCAAATAATCAAACCTGCATTAACTGATTTACTCGGTTACTTAGTAACAAGGGGGCAACAAGCAGTGAATATAATTCTGAAAACACATCCAGAAGTTACAGAGACACATTATTATTATTCACTGCTTCTGTTTCTGGCTTCCTGATGAATGTGCACTCACTGGCTGCTTTATTAGATACATATGTTCAGTCGCTTGTTAATAACCCAATCACACTTAATGCTTTTAGACATGAAGACATGGTCAACACAATCTGCTGAAGGTCAAACAAAATTATGAAGAAGGGGAAATAATGGTTGTTGGTGGTCTTTGGCCACACACAACACACTTAACCTTAAAGCAGATGAGCTACAGTGGCAGAAGACCACACCAAGTACCCCTGCTGTCAGCTAAGGAGAGGAAATTGAGGCTACAGTTTTCATGGGCTTATCAAAATTGGACAATAGATGATTGAAAAAAATGTTGATTTCTGCTGCAACATTCGGATGGTATGGTCAGAATTTGGTGTAAACACCATGTAAGCATAGATCCATCATCCTTCAGTGGTTCTGGCTGGTGGTAGTGTAACGGTGTGTAGGATGTTTTCTTCAGACACTTTGGATCCCTTTGTACCCATTAAGCATCTTGTAAACACCTGAGTGCCTGAGTATATAGTTGCAAATCACGTCTATTTATGAGCACAGTGTACTCGTCCTCTGATGGCTGTTTCCAGCAGGATAACACACCATGTCACAAAGTTCAAATCATCTCAAAGTAGTTTCTTGAACATGCCAATGAGTTCACTGTACTCACATGGCCTCCACAGTCACCAGATCTCAATCAAACAGAGCATCTTTGGGGTGTGATGGAATGAGAGATTCTCATCATGAATGTGCAGCTGATAAATCTGCAGCAACTGTCTGATACGATCGTGTCAATCTGGACCAGAATCTCTGAGGAATGTTTCTAGGACCTTATTGAGTCTGTACCAGAAAGGTGTGCCTAA
>VOQJ01012408.1:45259-56156 GCA_015052665.1 Apistogramma diplotaenia
TTGGTGACCACTGAGATGCTCCCCATCTGTTGGCTTTTTGGTGCTGGAGAAGTTTTGGGCAGGAAGAGTAAACCAGCAAAGACATTAAAACTGAAGTGTTCACAACATGAATGAATATGTGTTTATAAACGTACAAATTTGTGATTGTGCATAATTATTCAAATAGAAGGGCATTTTTACATGTCACAAAATGTTATAACGCTCATCTTTTGATGATTATTTTAACAGTGAAAACAAACTTCAGATGGCAGTGTAAAAGCTGGCATTTAAATAACGCTGTTTAATTTCCAAACAAGCCTCCTTGGCGTTACTAAGCACCAACTAAACTAAACAGTAAATGTTTCATCTGTTTATTTATTCAATTATTGTTGTGCCTTATTAAATCAGGAAAGTTTAACATGCACACACTTGTAAGTATGCAGTTAGAAATACACAAGTGAGTAAGCCTTCCAGAGTAAGTGCAATGATTTTTATTTGACTCTCATGGTAGCAACTTCAGCTCCTATGCTAAATAAAATACAAGGATACGGGCATCTGCTCTCTAATATTAATTTAAATAACTTTAGTTCAGTTAGTGGGCCACATTTTCACAGTGTCGGGTAAACTGGAAAGCTGGCAATGCCGCAAAGGTTATTCTTGTTCCGGGCAAGCCGAATGTAGCCTCCTTCTCCCCACGCGGTTCCCCAACTGAAATAACAAAAACATTCATGTCCGGCTTCAAAAAGTCAGAAGTATTTTACAAGTTAGCAAAGAGAGGCAGGTTTACCTGTTTTTCACAAGCCAGTAGTCATGTCCTGCATCTGTGCCATAGCCCACAACTAGAACAGCGTGATTTATCAACTTCGGGTTGCAGCTGGTAACATCATACAAACCTAAAAGAAACAGATGACTAAGTCGAGTAACTGCGAAAATTAGAAGTTCAAAGTTTGACAGCAGTATTACTGCCACCTACTGATGACAGACATGCACAGTTAAGGGCTGACAAACCTACAACAACAACTCTTTTTAATCTATGGTCAAACTGGTCCTCTGCATTTAGTTTCTCTGTCACTTAATTCCGAGTCCAGTGAAGAGTTTTAATTGTGTTTAATTGGATTTCTGTCTCGATTGTCAGCACTTGTATCTCCTGCTTTTCCCGTTTCCGTTTCCCCAATGAGCCCTCTGTGTGTGGAAATTGTCTCCTCTCGCCTTTCTCAGGGTGTCTGTGCTGCCTCAGTGTATTATTCTCTGCATGCCTTCTATTTTCCATCTGTGTCTTGATTTGAATTTTTTTGGTTTGGACTTTGTTGTCTGGAAACCTGAATAAAAGCTTTGCTTTTTGTTATTTCCTTTCTGCATGAGTCCCGCGTTGGAGTCCTCTTATCCTAAAATCACCACAAAAGCACCAATTACCGAAAGAAAAGATGACTTGCAGAGAAATATTACAGCATTTCTTTTCTCTCTAAATAGCTGTCATATTTTTATTTTGTTGAATAAATGCATTTGGGAGGGACGTATCCCCTGCATCTTCCCTGACATCCACACCTTTGGAGGTGACAATTTTTCAGCAGGGTAAGCCAACGGACCTGGAAGAGCTTGTTATGCAGAGAATGCTTAATATTCCGACTTTTAGATCTTCAGCTATCAGACTGTTGCAGCTCACTTGTGGATGATTGTGTAAATATTGTGGACTTTTGAGATCTGTGTATTTTTATTGAAAATTTGTATGATGCAAAAAATAGTTTTCCCACATTTGATTAATGTTAATCACATGACCGCCTCATGAGGGTGTGGCTATACATGCACATGCATTTTGCATTCCTGTCATTAGTCTGACGAAGGGCTGGTTCGTTATTGCTCGACATGTGAAGGTCCTAATTTTTTCGATTAAACTCTGGAGTTTATGGGTGCGCGGACATTCCTGCACCCCTTTAAAAGTTGTTTGACATGTCCATGCATGAAACCTCCCACATGTTGAAATTTTCAGCTTCCTCACCTCCTTTGTACAAATGGAAAGACTGCAGCATCGCATTCACAGCCACAGCAATCGGTCCCACTGTTGCCACCGCACTCTGCAGAATCTTCTCTTCTCCCGCAGGAAGGATGTGGAAATTGGAGCAGTAGCCAGCATTTCCCTGGATGGAATAGCGACATTTCCCATTCTGCAAAGAGAAACGGGACATCGGCATTAAATGTAAATATTAAATGATATTCTACAGTGTATTATGTGCAATGATGCTGTTTTAACTTTCTTGTAAAACAAAAATCCTCTTATGAATGCTCAGCACCATAAAGAAGGAATCAAGAAATAAACAATACATGATGAAACACAACAGAGCTAATGTCGGCCCCGCTCTTGCTACAGTTCCCCTCGTGCGTGCTGAAGATGACCTTGTGCTCGTAGGGGTAAAAGCTCTCAGAGTCAACGCCGCTGTTGCGAATGATGTAGCTGTAGGCTTTGGTGATGTAACCTCCTCTGCAGCCGAGGTTTCCATCCATGGTGCTGCAGTCCACCAAGTTCTGTGGACTCAGTTGAACAAGGACCCCTGTGTGCTTCTTCAACTGGCCCTCAAGAGCTCCCAAAGAACTGAAGGCCCAGCATGACCCGCATAACCCCTTAGAGAAGGAAAACATTTTACTGCCACTGTTTTTACAGGATTGTGCTCACGATCGTTCTTTTCTTACAATAGGTGATCTTACCTGGTCTCTGACGGGACCCACCAGGCCAGCTTTCCTCCAGTCCACACTCTGAGGTACTGATGAGCCACTTGCATCCTTAAAAGTGCCATTTGTGAAATTTACACTGTTCTCCAGCTTCAAGCCATTCAGCTTCTCGTTGATCTCCTCGGCTGTCTTGGGAGGAAAGAAATGGCAGCATTAAATACGATGAAAACTTCATTTTCTTTTAGCAATGAAACTGTAAACTAAAATAATAGATCCATGTTTTATTGCATACGGTAAATTATGTTTAAAAGGGTAAAAAAAAAAATAGAGCCATATCCAACTTTTGGGGACAACAGGATTATTGGCGACATCTGCAAATTCTGTTTTCAAAATACTGAAATGATCAAATATGCAGGGTACACTGTGGACAGGACACTGGGCTAACACAGAGGGACCAACAACCACTCACACTCTCACCAATGTGCAATTTAGAATCACCAAACCTATCCCCACTAGGTCCAATTGATTTGGATTGTGGGAAGAAACTCACGCAAACCCAGGGAGAACATCCAAACTCCACGTGAGGCAACAGTGCTAACCACCACACCACCGTGCTGTCAGCACAAGGGACTGGCAAAATAAAACAGGAAATAATTTGAGGTTGGAAAAGGACGGCACTGGAAGGCAGGCTTGGTTAGAGAAACTAAACTACACAGACCCATAGATGAACTTAGCACATAAGACTAGACACAAGAACAAGGGAACACAGAGGAACAGGAACGAAACCAACGCTAGAAATACACAAAGCAAATCTAACTTTAAGTAACCCGGGAATTATGAGAATAATTAAATAAGCAAAAACTCAAAACACTGGGTATCAAACCTAGGACCGTGACGAACTAGATCTCACCATGTCAATGTGTTTGGAGCCCTTCATCAACAGAAAAGCAAACTAAAGCACTGAAAGAGCTCCACTGTTGATCAGTTCCCATCCACCATGAATTTTGTGCTTGGCATTAACAAATTACTAATGGAGGCACTGGCTGTGTTTTTACTCTCCTTCATCGTGCCACTATCAGCTCCTTCTTCTAGGAGAAAACACAACACGAGGCCAAGCATGTTGCTGCTGATTTTCTGCACACTTCAGTGGTCATGGCTCTGTCATTTTATTGATTATATCAACTTTAAAAATCATTTTTCTCATGCAAGTGAATGCATTTTGGCTGCATCACGTTATTCACCCAGACAGCTATAACACTCTGTCCTCTGACAGTGGGCCAAAAGCTTGTGTGTGTGTCCCAAACATTTCTGCCAGTTTCCTGCAGAGAGCCAACACGACACGCCCATCCAGGCTTTACCACTCGGGCTTCCTGTAGTTTTAATCAAAAATAAAAACCCTCTTCCTTAAATGCAATTCCTTTCCTGTTTATTCATCTTTTTTTAAAACTCCCTAAGCATTTGTTTAATATCTCATGCATGCATGAACAAGAAAACAACTCTGGAACACCAACATATTGGTCTTGAGGTTTTTGCACTTTGTGTTGCTGGTCTTTTAACATCCAAAATATTTGATGAAAGCCTTTGTAATTCATGTATTTTTATTTAAAACAAACATGTCTATATAAAATCCAAGATTAGTTACTAGTTCATCTTTGCACATAAAGTATTTTATTATGTTTAAATAAGTCATAAATGAACCAGAATTGCACAGAACAAAACACTTTGCATCCCTGTACTGCTGCTCTACTGTTATTCTATAGGTTTCCATCATTATGTAAGGCTTTTTCATGTACATAAAGATAAGTGTCTTGATTGTCCAGGCTGGCCCAGCCCATACTGGATTAAATTAATCTGATTGTATGAAGGGAGATTAGAGCCGCTCTATAGGTTAGGGTTTAAATGAAGCCCGTCAGGATGCAGCTTTATCTGCAGATTAACAGTGGTGGTCATTCACATCCATCTTGCACAAGCAATAGATCAATGTGCATGAATGCTCTTGAGGTAATGATGTCAACATCTATTATGTTTACATGCTGCTAAAATGTTTGTATCCACCAGAGGTCTCTCAGATACACTCCAGTCTGCTGCATGTATTCAATTTGGATGATTTTTGTTTTGGTCATCAATGTTTTTGGTATCGCCAGTAAAGAGAGAGAGAGTCCAATCCTGTCTGTGGAGGGATTTTCGACTTTATACAACTCAATAGCTGCGCCGCCAAGGTCATAGTCATAATATAGATTGTAGGTGGACACAATCTGTAGTATTAAAGCACATTTGAAAATCTTAATATTCAAATATACTCAAAGTGTGACCCTCAACATACTTCAATCAAAGCATAATCCAAAGATATTCCTGTGTGGGTGACTGCACACTGGGAAAATAATAATAATAACTGGACAAATTACTGTTATTATTCTGGCCAGTCCCGGCTTTACAGCACATGTTTGTAATAGAGGTTTAGCCAATACTACAACTGCACTACCAGTGGTCTGCATATGCTGCAAAGTGAGTGTAGACACTGCAGGGCTCGAATCAGTGCAGAGCAGACTCAGGCAGAGGATTACCAGTGAGACCAGAATAAGCTGAATGAAGCTGGGCACTTTTCATTTGGATGAGAAAACAACAAAAGGTTTTCATGATGCATGCATGCAGTTTGTGGCTAACAGTGTGAAACCAGCTGTGGTTAAAGTCAGAAGTTACTGCCAGAAAAGTACAAGCCTCTGTTTTGTAGTAGATCTCACTTCCACTTCCAATATTAATACCAGACCAACTGCCCTGATCCTACTATTGTTTGTTTCTCTTTTTATTGTTGGTTCTGGTTTGCTCAGGGATTGGTCACTGACAGCTAATAATTTTAGATAGTTTAATGCCATTCCAACCATGAGCGTTAAAGCCATTTTAATGTTACTAATAAATGGCTGCAGAATAACAAAGTAATCTTCATTAGGCTCTAGATTTAGAAAGTTTAGACATCCTGTTTTCTCAGCAGAAGGCTGCTAAGCTGCAGAAGGATCCTACCATGTCAGCCAGGTGGTTCAGTGCCAGCGTGAAGCTGTGCTTCCCCTCTGAGACCTCCTGGTTGTGTCTTAACACCAAGTACATATTCTTCTCCCATACTGCTCTCCTGAAGTCGAGCTCAGTCTGAAACACAAACGCTGTCTCATCTAAACAGTGCCTCTGTATGTGAGAGCAAAGAGAAATTATTCATTTAATTACCTACCTGATTATCATAGACTTTGCCATGTTTGATGAACCACTCTTTCCACAATTTGTTCACAGCAGGCGATGAATATGTGAAGACCAGGAAGGCCAAAAGCAACACGGCACACAAAGTGTGCATCCTGAAAAGGAAGGAAAAAAAGGGGGAGCAGATGTGACTCTTGTGTAATTCAATCATCACTTAATTGATAATTTTAACGAACCAGTGACTAATTTGCTATGATTCGGTGCATGTCTTTGTGTATGTGTTATAGTAAACTTGGTATTATTGGTATTATTATTATAGAGAAAAACAAAAAAATACATTGAGTAAAATATTATATTATCTACATGAAGAGTTCCAGGAAACTTTACAGACAAGCATCAAAAGCACCTCAAGTTACTGTTGGCCTAAAAATAATAGCAAAATTTAAATATGTTAGTGTCTAAAAATAACGCCGGCTGACAGCAAAAGCTTTTGTGTTTAAACTGAAAGATGTAAAAGTTCAGATCTCTGAGAAGACCTCAGTTTAAGAAAATAATCACGAGCTGCATCTTTGGGTAACAGAACTCTGCAGTGTCGTAAACAAGCAAATCAAAATCTCACCCAAACAGTAAGAAAATGTATGAAACTCAAACAGAATTTGACGCACTCGGGTTTTAGCACCACTGATCATCACTGTTTGGTGCAGTCCTCAAACAAACAAGTCCAAAACCACCAACAGTGCGCGCTAAATTAAACTCAGTGTGCAAACGAAAGCACAAGTGTAAAAATGTTGCCTGTAAAAAACCGTGTTGACTAAAAATTCGAAACACAATACAAATCGACAGCACAGACTTCTGAAAGATTACTTCGCTGCAAAACAGAGAAGTTCAAGCTGTAATCTTTTACTGTAATCGCAGAGCTTTCTTTCTCAGCAGACATTTTCCATCCCTCCATGGTCAACCACATGTCCACAAACTTTAAGAAGCAATTTATTTAATCGCACAATCGAAACTAAGTACGGCACGTAAAAAGAAGAGGTTTGCGCTCACCTTGTTGCAGAATGATCTTGCCTGAGACTGAAAGTTGAGCCGGTTTCAGCGCACTAGACCTTCACGCCTAAAAGAGGAAGTTTTATTTCCTGATGCGAGCTTTTCTGCTCGCTGGCTTGTCATGTGAATCGAATTTGTAACCAGCTGCACAAAACATCCTTCCAGTATGAGAGATGCACATGGTGAATGTCAAATGACGATAATACACCTAAATGAAACCGCTTGTGGAGGGAAAATATGTGTGAAATGAAAGCGTTTAACTGGAAGAAATGAAAGATGCTGAAACATTTTGTAGCGCAGGGTGATTTCTTTTTTATTCACCATGACTTTTAATCATATTTTGACATGCTGTAGCTGTTGGTTGGATTGAGAAGAGGATGCATGAGCTTAATTTATTATTCAGCCAAAAGCAACAGCAAAAGCAAAAGCCAGATTTACTGCTTAATGATCCTAATTTAAATCGAATTACATGAGTCTGTGATAAAAGCTGCAGTTTATTCATCTGGACTAAACTAAAACCATGTCAACTGGTCCTTTCTCTACTCTGAGATGCTGCAGGAAAGACACCTTCATCCAAACTTGGGCTTTGGCTTCATCCCTACTGAGCAGCTAAAACAACAGCTAACACCAGCTTTAACAGTTACTGGGACAGAAACAGAAAATAGTTGTAAGAAGACTTTTCACCAAAGACCACAAAAAGAAGACTAGCTTTCTCTTTCCTCTTTCATGCTTGTTGTTTTTGCTAAATAAAATTCACCATAGTTAACTCTGAAAGGAAAGGGAGTCAAGCTCAGCAAGCAATCCTGTCAGAACAGCTGATCTCAGTGCCAATCCACTCCAGCTGATGGCTCAGTGGATTCCCTTCTGCACATCCTGAATCTCAGATCTCACATGGGGCATACACTTAAGCCTGCATGTAGCTTCCGCTGCTCCTGCAAGTCACTTTGCAACCCACCCCTACCTCAGTATCTCTGTGAGGGGGTCCTGTTGATGCTCTTCCCTGACTTTTTGATGTCCACGTGAAGGTCCCAGAATAGAACTAAACTAAATGACTGATGTTGGAACGACAATCTTACATATGTTGTGTTTTAGTTGGGCATATGATCTTTACAGGCTGCCTCTGTTAGTTAGGTGTCCCACACAGACGTCGTCTTTGCTGCACAGTGAGATTGTTGGGATTTGAATAAATAAATAACTAAAATAAAGAGGAAATAGGGATGAAATAAATCCAAATCCAGGCTGCTTCTTCTTCTTATGTTTGTTTATTTATATATTGCATTGTCTGAGTATAGTTTGATTAGCAGATGTAAGCTGATGCTGTTGGTGATACAGTTGGTAAATAAATAACGTGCCACAAAATCCTCTTTAGACAAATGGATCAGAATGTAAAGAACAGATGTGTGTGCTGATCATCATCGACTGCAACGTGAATCAGTCAGAATGGACAGTAAACCAAGAGAAGAGGGATTAGTCTGTGAGCATATACCGTGACCGAGTCATTCTCTGTCTCTGTTCTCATTTCCGGCCGGCTTTCTGTACAATAATGTAAAAACTCAAAGACGTCACAGCGGTCTCCACAGTGGAGAGCCGCAATGATGGAACTATATCATGAGAGTCGGACAGAAGGACATTATGCAATGTTGAGATCTGAGGTGGCCTTTGCTATTTTTGGTCTTCACCTCTGATCTGTGCTCTTCCTGGATGGAGATTTGCTGATGAATGCAGGTTCCTTAAGGTAGCAGATGGTAAGTTCCTGACTCAGCACAAGCTCTTCTTCTGTGGTTATTGTGCATGTTTTGTACCCTCCCCACTGCAGCGGAGCGGGGAGGGTATTCGACTTCTGACTCAAACACCTGATTTGTTTTGTGTTTTTATTTTGCTGGCTTTCACCGAATCCAGAGGGAGCGCTTTCAAATTTCAGCAAGTTCTCTGCAAAATACAATTAACAGTGGGGGCAGTGTAGGTGTAGTTAGCAACTAAAACTCAAAATGCAGAAAATCATTTACACCTCTTGTGTTTTCCCAGTTTGCAGTCGATTAAGGGAGATTTATTCAGTTACTGAAGGGAAAAGAAAACAGAGGAAACATCTTGCCTCTTCAGCAAGTTTTAAATCAGGCAACATGTTACCGCCTACCTCTTACTGTTAAGACCAGATAATGATGCTGATTTTGAATGTGTTTCCGTGGCTGCTTGGGAACTTGTGCCACTTTTCATTTTGTGTCTAGACAACCCTAAACAATACATAACAGCCTGTTATGTATTTGAACGGATATTGGATTATGGCAAATGGGATCACTGAAGAGGGATTTGTATATTTACGTAAACTGTAGTCTAATCATTCATGACAATATAAATATGTGGAAATGCGTGCGGCTCAGTGACATTTATGAAATCTTAACCATGCAAGTGCTGATCAACCTTTAACCTGCTTTAATGGACATCTTTACATTTCAGTTTCCCACCTGCTGATGTGATACAGGGAACAGTTGTGAAACACTGAAACTGAGAGTCTGATGTTCATTACACCATCCCAAAACATGAGTGGACGTTTTTAAAAAGTTTGACCCATTAACCGATAGAGAAATCCCACATTTCCTAATGTCACGCCTTTCTCAGGAATTTTATATTCGTTTTAAACTGAAGGGAGAGCAGCCACAGGTTACAACCACAGAGGAATTCCAAGGCTAGTTAAGGACAAGTCTTAATCACAAAAGAGCTGAAAAGATATTCCTTTATTTCTAAGTGTCAGTGCTGAAATTCATCCCCATCTGGTGTTACTCATAAATCTCTGCATTTGGCTGACCTGTGCTTGCCTCCTGTCATCCAGTGCACTGTGTTGGATGGAGTCCAGGAGCTGGTGCATATAATCCCTCAGCGTGCACCAAGCGCCCGCGCGTCTACAGCCAGGTTGTTGTTGCCATGAGGACAGCGGAGCAACAGGGGGACTGAGCTACAGCATCGCGCTTCCTTCGGAGTTTCAGTTAGAGGACAGCGAGCATGCAGCTTTCTTGTTGTGGTGCATTTTGGAGGAGCTGAGAGACCGGCACATTTACTTTGCTTTATGAGTTCTGTTTTCTTCTATTAGTATAACAATTTACCCAGGGACAAAGAAAGAAAGAAAAACAAGCAAAGAGCATGAAAAAAGTCATTTGCATGTAAAAAATGGAGCTATTCCAATGACAAGCCCATCAGCCTGAAGAGAAGGTGAGTTGGGATGCTTGACTTTACTTTGATTTCTTTACAAAGCGCTGTAATTCTGTGCCTTGTGCACCGCCATCCTGAGTTTTCAAAGCTGTCAAAGCACAAGAAAATACAGCACCTTTGTAAACTACTTTTCCTCTCTAGCATGTGCTCTCCCAGAGGAGTTCAGGAGGAGTATTCCTCTATGATTCAACACCGCTGGGAGCTGCCGTCACCACCAGCAATCCGGCTCTGCTCCCAAGATACACGCAGATACCTGTGCTGATATAAAATTACCTGAAAAGTAGATGCAGTCCACTGTGGCGTGTTTATGCAGATGTTTCATGTGTAAATTCATCACGGAAATTATAAGAATGTAAACATCATAAGCGTAAAAGTAGAATCAAAGCCAGCAGGAATGTGGAAGAAGCTTTTTAGCTTCAGCAAGTGTGAGTGCTTTCATATTTGCAGCCACATGTGTGAGAGATGTCATAAATATAATGGACACCACTCTTTCTCACCCCGTCTCCTCTTACATGCTCCACGCTCTGTACAGCGACGAGCTGCCAAAACAGAGGGTGGCTTCACACTTGAAGGTGTTATTTTTTTCCATTCTCTCATGCTCTTGAGAATCTAGACAGCACATTTCAGTAAGTCACACATTTTCAGATGAGCTGAAGCATTAGTCATTTTTACAGACGTGATAACCAAGTTTAAGAGAAATAAGTCTGGTTACATGTTCATATGTTCAACCACAGAGTCATAATGTGTTCCCTGACAGCACCTCCCCCCCCCCCCAATCCTCCTCAGAGTCCCTGTAGACAGCCTTTTTCCCCGGCCC
>VOQJ01012408.1:56176-72524 GCA_015052665.1 Apistogramma diplotaenia
TGTCCCCGGCCAGCCCTCCCCCCCCCCCCAATCTCTCTGCAGAGTCCCTGTAGACAGCATTTTCTCCAGGCACTGAAATGCTTTTTCCGCCACCTACTGGCTGATGTAATGAATGTTAAATTCAAATAAATAAAATGAGCTTATGATGATTTGAGATTGAAAAAAAAATGTTAGTAGCTGTAGTAAGCGTCCCTCCAATCATGCATTTCTCTGTTATGTGATCAGAGTTCTAGGAATAATAAGGACATGACCTTTGTTCTCCAAAGCACTGGCACTAGGTTTGCTACTGTCTTTAATCATGTAATGTCTGATTGACAAAGCAGACTATTTACTGCATTTTGTAAATGGTAAACGAGACTTTTCAGCTTTCATAGATCCTTTTTAATTTTGTAAATAATCTATACCTTACATCATTTGTTTAAATTGAATAACATGTACAGTAACCGAGGCACCACAGATAACTCCTGTACTGTATGTGATGCCTCGTGTGGTGCAGGTTTACTCTTTCTCCCTCGTTCTGCACAAATCAAACAAAAACAGTGAGCATGCAATCTGCTCTTGTTTTTTTCTGTCTAATTTATTCAGGCCAGAGCTTTGAAGCTGAAATAAAATTATCCACAGGACTGCAGCCTTTTGGAGGAGAGGTGCACCGTGCTCTGCACGGGCAAACTGGAAGGGGCAATTCAGGTCAGCCTCGTGCACCTTTCTTCTCATAACATGCAACAGATAAAGGAGAGCGGTGAAGCTACACACTCAGATAGAGGAGACAGGTTCTGCTGAATGAACTGCAATTTTGGTTCATCAAGAAGCCAAAATCTTTAATATATTTATTTTGTTGTTGTTTGTTTAAATTGCATGGAAATGTGTGTGTGTGTTTTAAATTAAATGCTCCACATTCATGCCCGCAAGTAATTTATATAAACCAGAGTGTGAAGGTTTGTTCTTGATCTTTGATGTCTGTAACCAAATAATAAGCTCAAACATCTGCTCAGATGCTTTTCTCCTTCGGTGACTTGCTCAGATGTCAAGTTTTCAGCTGAATGATGTTGGTAATCTGGTCCTTCAGAGAGTACTGAATTCAGCCTAAATGCCACATCAGTGAGGATAAAAGAGAAAAACTATGAATGGCACTGTTAACACTAGGATATTAATATAAGCAGAAATTAACATTTATAAACTGTCAAAAACAGATTTTTCAATATTTGCAGATCTGCAACGAAAAGCTCCCATTACAGAACCCCTGAGACCCTGTAAAGGAATTTTTTTTTGATCTTGTGTGAAAGAATAACAAAAGAAGACTTCGGGTGCCACAATTTCTATTATCAGCTGTCCCTTTTTATACTAGGAAAAAGCCCACATTGTTCCTCTATGAGTGTTAAGAATAAAGAAACTTTTGCTGTGTGCAGTAAGTTTCTTTTTATTATACATTGGTCCTTGTGTAATGAGATAAGGGATTGCATTTAAATTTAAAAAAAAATCCACATCTTTCTTTAGTGGGTCATCAATTCAAAATGCATACATTTTGAATTGATGCTCGTGCAGCACAGATGATTTTTTTTTCCTTCAAAGACCACAAATTGCATTATTTGAGTTCTTTTCAGAGGGGGAATCTAGCGTGCTTAGACAAGCAAATTAATAAATAAAAAGAAAAGAAAATGCATGTCTCGTGCCAAGTGCTTGGCAGCCATATCGCCACATCACTGAGGATAAATGGCTTCTATCAGCATCGTGACTGAATACAGCAGCGACATTTGCTGTTTATCTTAATTAGAGCCATTTAGTTAATCTTCCAGAGAGGGAGCTGGAATGGAGTGGAGCAGTCAAAGAGCTGAATTCCAAGTTTTGGAACAACTGTTAGCGCACCCCAGACACTATAATTATTTTGTGTAGGAATAACGTTAATTCATTTAGCCAGGAATCAGAATTGTTTGGTTTTGTGTCCTCCCACTGAAATTAGGCATGCTTTAGGGCTCCAAGAGACCCAAAAGCAATAATACTTTTTCTGTTGGTGAAATGTGTAAATTCTTCAGGCTGACCAAAGATAGAGCTCAAAGGGCTACGGCCCACAGATGTGTTAGAGAGTAAATCGTAGACAGAGGTTCAAAATGAACTGTCAGAGGACCAAAGGAACATCTGTCATATGGCTTAAAGTCAGACTGGCATAAAATTAACCGTGTCAAGAGCTCTCTGCTACTATTCATCTGACAAGGTGACACCTTGGGGATATAAAAATAAGAATTTCCATTGAGAAAAAAATATGCAAAAAGATGTTTTCATGTTTCCCATGACCCTTTTCACAGTTTTTTCCCCCCTCCCTGCCTCATGCACACAGGCCACCAGATGTTCGAAGGGAGCAGCGTCCACCAAAGGCTGTGCTGGGGAGCTCTCTACCTGTTGGCAGCAGGAGTGGCATTGACATCTGAAACGCGCTGGCTGTGTCCATCATCCTGCCGCTGTAATGCTACAGTGCTGGAAGTGAATTGTTCTCATGGCCAACTTACCAGAGTGCCCAACGGTCTCCCACAAGAAACCAAACTGCTAAACTTAACCCACAATACAATCAAGACTCTGGTGCGTCAGCAGTTCCACACGCTGAGAAAGCTATTGGACTTGGACTTAAGTGACAATCTTTTGGTGATAATTGAAGTCGAAGCCTTTCTTGGCTTGCAAAGTCTGAAAACTCTGCTCCTTTCTCGCAATCACCTGAAGATTATCCCAGTGGGAGCATTTGATGGCTTAACAAACCTCCAGTTACTGGACATAAGCAGCAATCAGATTCTTGTTTTCCTCGACTTCACTTTTAGGGAATTAGTTGCCCTACAGTTCATGAAAGCTGCAGATAATGACCTGGTTTACATCTCTCAACAAGCTTTTACGGGACTAATCAGTCTGCAGGACCTGCACCTTGATGGTTGCAACCTCACTACTATGCCAACAGAGGCGCTCACACAGCTTAGCATGGTGAGAAACCTTCATTTTCACAGAATGGGCCTCACTACGCTGCCAAACTACTCTTTCCGCCACCTAGTCCACCTTAAGGAACTTGTCATTTCTCATTGCCCCTGGCTGGAGAGTCTGTCAGGAAACAGTCTCTTTGGCTTAAATCTTACATCCCTAACCATTAAACATGGCAACCTAAGTGCATCCCCTTACATCACCTTGTATATCTCATATACCTTGACCTTTCTTTTAACCCCATCACCTACATTCACGCGAACCTTCTTGGAGACTTGCTTCGGCTCCAAGAGTTACATCTTGTTGGGGGATCACTGCTGCGGATTGAAATTGGAGCATTCAGGGGTTTAGCACATTTCAGATTGCTGAATGTGTCCAGAAACCATCTCACCACACTTGAGGTTGGAGCTTTTTATTCAGTGGACACCCTAAAAACTCTGGGACTTGATAACAACCCACTGGCATGTGACTGCCGTTTGGTTTGGGTGGTGCAAAGGCGACTATACATGGACTTTGGTGGAAATCCACCAACTTGTATTACCTCAGTCCAGCTGCAAGGCTGGAATTTTCTGGATTTCCCAGAGGTTGAGCTGCCGGATTTGCTCACCTGCCGGCCACCTCGAATTCTGAACCGCAAAGCTCAGGTAGTGAAAGTAGATCAGGGACACACGGTGGTGTTTTCCTGCAGTGCAGAAGGTGACCCTCTGCCATCTGTCAGATGGCTGAACCCACAGCTAAGACCTCTGTCGCCCATAGGCAGAGTACGAGCTCTCTCCAATGGCTCGCTGGAGGTTCGCTACGCTCAGCCTCAAGATAGTGGCACATATCTCTGCATGGCATTGAACGCAGCTGGAAATGATAGCCTGCCCGTCAGCCTTCACGTTCGAGCCTTTCCATCATCTTCTAAGAAACCCTTTCGTTTGAAAGGTTGGTCTGCCTTTCCATCTGCTGCTCCAGGTGTGAACGGAAATCCGTTTGATATAAAGACACTACTGATAGCTGCAACCATTGGGTTTCTCTCATTTTTTAGCTCTGTGAGTGTATGCTTCATTTTCATGTTCTTATGGAGTAAGAGCAAAGGGCAAATAAAACACACAGCCACGATTGCGTATGTGCCACGAAGCGCTGTGTCGAACAATAATGGAGGGACAAGCAACTATATGGAGACAAGCAGGTTTACCATGAAACTGATATGAATCAATAATTAAAGCATATACTCACCTGCTAGGAGTGAATAAACTGCAATATGCTTGTTTTTATTTGTCTATTGATTGAATCTGACAAATATGAGCATGTTATATTCTGGACATTAACAGCCTTTTAAATTGCATCTGAGAAACGAGTGACCTGATAAAGGAGCATCTTTCATCGTGTTTGTTTTTCTTCTATGAAACAAAAGCAGAATTACTAAAATGAATGTGAAACAACCAAAAAATAAAAATAAAAAATGCATGTAAACTGTAGGAATGTAAATTTCCCATTATATATAATGTTTTAAATTTGGCTTTTAAAGAATACATTAAATTAAATAGTAGACTTGAAATAACAATTACAGTGGATCAGATTATGATAACCATGAGGCATTGAGAATAGGGGAATTAACCTTATATTAAGATTAATGCAGAGCTCCTTCTCTAGAGTGTCATTTTTTCTTGATTGTAATTTCTGCACTTGTATTCTTATAAACTCACACTTACTGTTTATTCTTTAATAGTCATATGAAATGCAGTTTTTAAAAAAAAATTCCTCTCTCTAAAAATTTGTAAAAATTAAAATGATTGTGCTTTCACAATTTTGGTGTACTTATTTATTTAAAGATTTACAGCACTACAGCATCCAGTGAGGAGCAGCAAAGGCAGACACACAGCATTATATTTAATCTGTCCATAGGCAGTTTTGTTATCTACATTGTAAGTAGTAGACTGTAGCAGAGATCTGACCCTCAGCAGTGAGTGGAGGTGGCTGCATTCACTGACAACCAAAACGGTAAGTAATGGTTATTATTTTAGTGTATTACAACAGTAAAGAGACATCATAAATAAATTACTGTAACAATAGATAAAAAAACTGTTGTTGTCTAATACAATCGTAATTGTGCGCGATATCCAAATTTCGCCCTCACTGTTTCATGACCTTATCCATCCATCCATCCATTCTAAGATAAGGTAAGATAAGATAGAACTTTAATGATCCCACAATGGATCTTCAGCTTATCATGTTCAAGGTCGCGGGGGACCTTATTCGTTTTTTTAAATTCCCGATTAACGTTTTCTTTAATTAAATTGTTTTTTCTTTGTGAAAAAAAGTAAAATAAACTTTTTTCCCTAGCCCGGAAGTAGATCAACAGTCCCGGATGTGATTGCTTGCTAAAAGCGATACACCGTTTAGCTTCACGCTTAAAATTTGTTAGTATTTTATCCTCTGCTAAGACAAATTCATAAAGTGCGTCGTGAATGTAAAAGCGCATTCGTGGTCTAAAAAACATGGATACCGACATACAATTAAGGAAGTACACTGTGTAACGACGAGGTTAAAGACGTACAGGAAAATATACCGTTTAGCGTAACATAACGGGCAAAGTATCCTAACGTTGGTTAGCATTGTTTGGAAATTACAGCCATGAGTCTCGCAGTTGGCCGCGAACCCAGAAAGACTGCGGGAAACCGTATGTCCAAATTACTAGATGCTGAAGAAGAGGATGAGTTCTACAAGACCACTTATGGAGGCTTCAACGATGTGAGTAAACAAACTGATCCAACACAGAGCGCGCTAATGAGTTAGCATTAGCTGGCTCCAAGCTATCTTGAACCGTGATGTTAATATATTGGTCCTCTTCACAGCTGCAGCGTGTTTTGAAGGATTTTGGTTAATGCTTTGTTGTTGGCTAAAAGTGAACCACCTAGTGACTAAATTATTTACATTTTGTATTCGTGCATTAGTTAACAAGCGCATGCAATAGTAATGGAGACACCTCACATTATTATGAGACCCACATGACTGACAGTGGGGCTCACGGATTTAAATGGACTCTGACAGCATTACTTGTTTCACATCTCATAAACTTAGGTCAGCAATAAAGAAATGTGTGTTTCGACGATTATTTCTTTGTTGTAACAATGCTTTTGGGCGATAAATCTTGTCTTAGCATGTTTGTTTTCCCTTAAATGGTGCCAGTTTTGTAAGGAAAGTGCATTTGTGGGTTGAGCAGAAGAGTTGAGTATGTGGCTTACGCCCATGAAAAACTTGCCAAATCTTAGATAAGATAACACATCCTCACACACTTATTTTAACATTAAATCTTAATGAAAATACCACATAGGGCCATTACACTGCAATACTTTCAGAGAGTTTGTCTGCAAACTCTTAAGTATATGTGCATGTAAACAGCTTTGCCATGTTTTTTCTAGGGCAGGTAAATTAGTCAAATTATATTTAAAATTATATATGTGTATATATGTGTGTATGTATGTATATATATATATATATTTTTTTTTGTACAATTCAAAAAATGTGAATACATTTCTTTAGTCATTGGTAAACTGTGAATATGAATTTTAACAATAAGTTAAAATCATAGTTTCTGTGGTAATGTTGGAAAAAAGAAAACTTAGGTAAGTGTGAACCCAGAGCTGTCAATTTTCTGTGTTCCTACCCTCGCCTATCGCCACGAGCTTTGGGTACTAATTGAAAGAATGAGATTGCAGAGATTGTATCTCTTGGCTGGCTTGGGAATGCCTCAGAATAAAATAGAATGCCTTTATTGTCATTATACAGATGGACAATGAGATTGGAGAGCCACTCCTGTTCAGTGCCATAAATATAAAACAAAAAAATAGAATCTCTAAAAATATACAGAAATAAAATAAATGGTCACAAATATGTGCATTGTAAAATAATTATAATAATATAAGTATATACATATGATAATAGATATTGTCCAGTCTGAATAATATTGCACAGAGATGTGTTATTGCACAGTTAGTGTGTGTGAGTTAAGGGTGGTTATGGCTTTAGCAGAGAAACTGTTCTTGAGTCTGTTTGTTCTGGCTTTGATGCACCTGCCAGAGGGCAGCAGGTCAAACAGGTCAAAGTCAGGGTGTGAGCTGTCCTTGGTGCTGTTCTTGGGTCAGTGGGAGGTGTAGATGTCCATCAGGGAGGGGAGAGGGCAGCCAACGATCCTCTGTGAATGTCCGAAACGTCCCTGTATTGAATGTCTCACTGGATAAAAGTTTTCCCCGGAGCTTTGCGGCATGCGGACACCTTTCCTTTTATTAGATTCTCACAGATCCAGCACCCTTGTTAATTTTTAGATGTGCGTGCTTGCTTTTATACAATTACTGAGACACCATCCTGATAACAGTGCACATTTGTACAAATAGGAATTATCGGCATGTATTATTCAATCCTCTATATGAATCCAACATCATATGTTTGCAACCAGTTCGACGATAAGCGACTATAGGAGACATAAGTGTGCAATGTTAAATTTGTAGAGGATGGCATCTGCATGTACTTTGTGTTCCCAGACACATGCTTACATATGATTTAGATTCCTGTGTTGATTCAGGTGTGCTTGACAGCTCTTCTGAGTGATGTAACCCAATGTCTGAAAATATTTCCACCCATATTTGCGGGTCAGGTATTTGATTTCTTTGCAGCAAAGGCAGAAATTAGTATGCTAATAGCTACTCACCAACCCTCAGATATAATTAATAATACTTTTTTTTATTAGCCCTATAGAACTATAAGAGTCATCAAAAAAGACATTTTTAAGCTTTTCAGGGAGCTTTTAGGACAGCCTGGCAATAGAAAATTGCAATATCCAAGGTGCTTTATATTGTAAGGTAAAGACCCTACAATAATTATAGATAACACAAAACGACCCCCTATGAGCAAGCATTTGGCGACAGTGGGAACGAAGAACTCCTTATTAAGAGGACGAAAACTCCAGTGGATACAGGCTCAGTGAGGGGCGGCCATCTGCCACAACCGGTTGGGGTTCACATGTTTGTGAAAGTGGATGAGCAAATACTTATAGCAACATAGTATACATACCAACTTCTTTACTTCAATCCAAACATATGACAAATGGAAAATGATTATACTGGAAAACTTGTAAGACCATGTTTATGTGAGCACAAGACAATCAAGAAACCTCATTTTCTACGGCACCAACACTTTCCACAGCAAGCTTGGATGAGGAGAAGGAATTGAACGTGTGTGTAGCAATACCTCTAATTTTTAAAATGTTAGCTTGATAAAGAGGGGTTACATTAATTGCATTGTGTCTTTGTGGCAGTCTATGAATACAATGGCTTTCTGTTAAAGGCAGAGAAGGTGATCTCTGCAGGTATACAGTGTCAACACATGAATATTGAATATGTCATAAAGGTACCTCTGTTGAGTAAACTCTTCCTTGTCTTTCTTCTGAGTGCTATATAAAACCTTGCCTAAGAAAAATCTCTCCACAAATATTTGACTTAATAGCGTCTGTCTAGTGAAGATGTCTGCTTGTCAGTGTGTCAACATTGAGGTTTACATACTAGACCATATCAGTGAAGTCAAGTTGTTTTAGGAATAGTGCTTTTAAAGTGTTTGATTGATAAAGAGGGGTTTAAGTGTTGCTGGTTAACTTTTTACAAGCGAAATTTGCCAGAACTTGATTTAATCAAAGTAGTGGCATAACTTTGAGTTTTCTCGCCTGTTTTGGGCAAACTTGGAACTTTATTTAGTTAGGACAACATGTAAAGGATTCAAAATATCAAGATGAACGAACTTTTTCTTTGTTAGCTCAACTTACTCACTCAGGTAAAGTTAGTCCATCTACCTCCAAGTTGAAAGTTAATGGTTAGTTTTTACACTTTTTGATGCACTCAGACAAAATGCTTTGTGAATGCAGAAAAAAATACCTTTGATACACACTCCCCTTTCACTTGAATGGAAAAGTAAAACGTTCCCACTATCAGAATTTTTCTGCACTCACTCAGTATTTTATTTTTCTTTGGATCTCCTATTTTTGGTCATCAACAAAATTTTCTTTGATAAGTCTTGTTTTGTGAGAAACTTCTTTTTGTAGCTCCACCTGGTGTTAGAACTAAGAAGTTCAGTAGATTCAAGCACGTGTTTGTGCTTGGGCCATATTCTATTCTATTCTATTTTTTTTTCAGAGAGTCAATTAAAAATAGACAGCAGGTCACATTTGCCTTGTAAAATTTTTAGAATTTATTGAAATTTCCTTTTTTTTTTTTAAACAATTGTAACTAATTGAAACCTACAAAATTCAGTGCAAACTCCAAACCTGACTCAAATACTTGCATCAGAGGATTCATAATCTTGGCATCAGGGAAGAATAGTGAAAGGTCAGACATGTTAATCTTAAGTTATATGCAACTGCTACATCTCTACTTATGTCCATATTTTTGAATGCAGGATGTTAAAATCCACTGCTTATGGTTTTACATTTATCATTTTCTGTTCTGTTACAGTGGAGATGATGAAAGTTTCAATGAACTTTGTGTTGTTCTTTGTGCTCTTTGAATGTTGTGCTGAAATGAGGGCACCAGAGGGAACCATAGTATCACCATATCACCATAGTTGTATGACCACAGTATAATGTGCCTGCATTCCAGCGAAGTAGTGCTTTCTAAGAGCGGAAATTCCACTATGAAAATATAAATAAGTCAGAAAATAATGTCTCTAAATTTAACTGACTGGTTTGAATGATCTTAAGCTTATTAAAAAGAAATAAATAATTGTAAAACATTCAACTTGTCACATTGTGGCTTGTGTCAGCTGCGCTACTTTGCCAAAAATGACATCTCACTCTTCATCCACACAGTTTAATATGATGTTGCTCCACCTTTGGCAGCTATAACAGCTTCAACTCTTCTGGGAAGGCTTTCCACAAGGTTTAGGAGTGTTTATGGGAAATTTTGATCAGTCTCTCAGAAATGCAGTCTCTGCTGTAATTTTAATTCCATTTAATTCGATTACATTTTTATTAATATACCTCCAAATCACAACATCACCTTAAGGTGCTTCACATTGTTCGGAAATTGTCCAAAATGTCTTGGTATGGTAACACAGGAGGAGTTCCCTTCATTAGAATCGAAGTACCAATCCCAACTACTGAAAACTACAACCCCCCCCACCAAACTTTACATGTTTACTTTAGTCAGATGGAGGACTGTGATTCATCACGGTGTCCAGTGGTGGCGTACTTTACAGCTCTGCATCGGACGCTTTGCACCGTGTTTCTTGATGTCAGGCTTGGATGCAGTTGCTTGGCCCTGGAAGCTCAGTCTCCGCTCTCTGCACACGGTTCTTGAGCTAATCTGAAGGCCACATGAAGTTTGGAGTTTCCATGGTGATCGACTCTGGAGAAAGTTGGTGACCTCTGCCCACTATGCACCTCAGCATCCACTTTCCCCACTGTGTGAATTTACATGCCACGTGCTGAGCCTCTCTCACAGCTCTTGTTTTTCTGTTCTGTCCTTTATGTCCATTTAATAATTCCTAACACTTAGTGGACAAATGATCATTTAAACACACAAATCCTAGTTCATGAACACAAATCAATAGAGTGTAGATGTAACACAGTCACCGCAAGTTTCTTTCAATGCTCAAGTGTTTTCATTTGCATAAGAATAGAAATGACAGTTCAGTCTACAATAAAAAGACATAGAGGAAGTTATTTTTATTCTACAGACTTTAAGAAAAGAACATCAGTCTGCAGTTCATAACATGTGAGGCCTGATACCCTATGTTACAGCACGAGATATATATAGAATGATACACAGACACATCAGTGTTATTATTGATGAGTTACAGGACTGTGTTAGTTGAGGGATCACATGATAATATAGCCACAGACAGATGGGAGCTTAGTCTCACACTTCATGTCATCCAAGCATCCACTCTTTCCATCTGCAAGAAAAAACCCACAGGAATCAGTCTCCATCAGTGACACTCAGACTCTGGAATCTGTCACTGAAATAAGGAAAAATGTTTCCAACATGAGGTGAAAGTGTTCAACCAGAAAGTCTTAGTGTAACTGCTTCTGTATTGAAAAATCTATATGTAGTATTTGTCCACTTAGGTTAATTAATTTAATGCCATATCATCCATTGATGCATGCGTACACAGTATTCCAGATGTCGGTGGTCTTTTGCTGCTATGGCCTTTATCTTCATGGTGAATGTTGGACTCTTCAGTCTTTTACTCCCTTGTTCTCACTGTGTTATAAACACATCACCTACGCTTGTGCAAATATTCAAATTTCCATGTATTTTCTTCTGCTTATCTGGAGCCGGATCATGGGGGAGCTCCCTCTGTCCATCCACCTCTTCCAGCTCATCCAGGAGGACCCTATCACTTGTGAATAAGACCCCAAGATGCTTAAACTTCTCCACTTGGGGCAGCAACTCGTTCCTGAGTCGAGTGGGCACTCCACCCTTTTCCAACTGAGGACCACGGCCTCAGATTTAGAGCTGCTATTTCTCATGCCAGCTGCTTCACACTCAGCTATGACCTGTTCCACTGTGACCTGGAGGCGACCACCTGACGAGGCCACTAAGGCAGAAGCCTTCCACCACCTTGCTACACCTAGAAATCCTGTTACCCTTAAGCCAGGCCTTAAGGAGAGTACTTGAAGGCATCTGGTGGCTGGGCATTAATCTGCGGTGCCCAGCCAGGCGCAGCCCAAAGAGGAGACACCTGCAGGAGGCTTAGGGGTCGGCGAAGGGCGGTGGCAAAGGCCTTGGCTTATCGATCCCTGGTTATCGAGAATGACCATTCAGTTTATGCCTTTTTCTACACTGCTTTAACAACTTATCTGGCACTGCCATTCACAATAACATCATCAATTAGCATGATGGGTTATTCCTCTGTTCTTCAAAAGCTGTCTCCAGTAGAGACAATTATGGGAATCTTTACTTATGTTTGCCCTTCATTTATTTTTTATGCAAGCATTATTTTCTTTCTAAAAGTTGGGGCTGGTGATGATTAGAGATTAGATTAGAAACCTTTGCTGTCCCATTAACCCGAATACTTGTTTTTCCACATCTGCAGACGCTGCACTCACTGACTCACCATCCTGTAGTACAAATTGGTTTTACATGATTGTCTGCTCCAGACTGTGGCTATAACTATTTATTAATTCATATTCAGTAGCAAAAATTGTTTCCTCAAATGTTCAATTAAAGACATTTTAGAAGATTTTGGACAATTTTATTTATAAAAAAGATATATTTCTAATATTTCTGTCATTGTGAAGACAAACTAAATATTCTGGGAGAAGAAACACTGCACAATGATAATGCCATTCAAATGAAAGCAAAATCTACTTTGGCATTTATTTCTAAAACACTTACGGCTTTAATAATTTGTTTGTTATAATTAAAAATGATAAACCCAACTAACTTACTGCCGAACGTTATCTGCAAGCAGTGGTGCTCATGTTTGGCTGCATTTCCACGACAAAAGGTAGCAACAGCAGACACACCCATGTAATCGCTCCAGGACCAAGAAGGGTTCTGTCATAGAAAAATTAAGTATTATGCAAATTCATTAAAATGAAATTGCTTCACAAACTATTCGACATCATGTTAGTTACCTCAGGAGTATTATGTCCTCCAACCCAGAACTGTCCGCGATCACGTTGAACTCGCTGCATCTCCTTCTGTATCTCGTCAGCTTGAAGGTCATTATACACGGATGCAAGCTGTCCTCCACGAGACCGGCAGTTTTTCTAAGGTGGAGGTAAACAAACAGCATGGAGCGACCAAGAAAATTGACATTAGTGAAGGACACCAAGTTTGCAGAGTTTATTTCGTGTAAAAATTATTCTACAGCAAATTCAAAAAAGAAAAATCAAACAAACAAAAAAGTTACTTTTGCCTCCTCCCAAGTCATTTTTGTGGGAACATAAAGGAGACACTGTTGGCTGTGCATGCTCCATCCTTTGGGGCACCATGGAGACCAGCCACCAAACTGGGACTCTGAAGACAAATGCAAGAGAAAGGTTGATACCAGTGCAGAGTTTTTCTGCAGCTACAGCTTTTTTTACAGCATTTTACAGCTTTTGGGCAAAAATCCAATGCACTGAAATCTCTCAGATTAATTAATATTCTTTTACACCCACTTGACCTTTCCCAACTCACTCCATCTGCAGGACTTCAGTTGAAAATTTTGTTGGTTGCAGTTATCACTGTGGGGCATGTGCTCTTTTAGTTATTTACAAGTGGATCTTAAATAAATTCACTGCTATAGAACCGTCCTACATTCACCTGGTGGAACAGGTGGCTCTGTTGGAGATTCCTGATGGTAACCTGGAAGAACTGCAAAGACAGTTTGAAGCACATGTTTTTAATGCCCCTGTGGTGCTGCCACAGTGTTAGTGATGGCATCCAAGAAGAAATATAAAGCGAGACTCTCATATGCAAAAGTATAATTACAGTATCACAGGCTTAAATATTATAGCAAATTACTGCAGAAAGATTCACATTAATGTTAAATAAAGGGAAAGTTTATTATGTCTCATAAATTCAGTGTCACAAAGATAAAGTGTTAATGAACACTTCACATTTTGGAGAAACATTTAAAGATATTCTCTAATCACGTTTCTTTGTAAAATTAGCGAACATCTTTAAAGTAGTACTGCATCAAAATGCTTCTGCTTCACACCGCCACCTTTAAATACTCACCAAAAGCCTGGATGAGAGCCATCATAGTGCACACGAGCAGAGACACAGTCAGCGTCTTCATGGTGGTGATGTGAGGATAACCTTTGATAAAGACATGGTGCATCTGCAGTGAGTTTACAGCTCAGTACTGAGAGTATTTAGTGTGAAAAAAGAAAGCTGTTGCAACATCACCTTCTGTTCGTCCTTCTTAGTGTCAGTCTGCAGTCTTCCTGAGTGGAGATCTGAAGGCAGCTGCTCTTAAATACCTCTATTCACTGGTATGAAAAGCAGAAAAGACGTCATACACACTGACCGCACACACAAAAGAAATGCAAACATGAATTTAGCCTGAAAAATGACCCAGGGATTTTATTGGCTTAACACCGTCATCCTGTTCCAACACACTGCCCGTTGGTCATCTGACATTTCTTCAGAATGAGCAAAGTAAACTTTCAATGTTTATTCAGTAAAATAATTGACAATATAACCCTGTGTGCAGCCATGGGTAAACTGGGGGCTAACCTGGGGCCATGCAACACCGGACGGCTCCTCACATTCCTGCGTGGTCTACAGGATCGCATGGCTGCACGTGAACTCCTGGATCGGCCATCAGTGCCACCTGTATACGTCATAATTTGGGACAATGTGAACTTTCACTGTGTCATCCAGATACTTGAGCAGTTCAACAACCAGCGCTACATGAACGTGTTCCATCCACCTTACAGCCCCTTCCTCAGTCCAGTAGAGGAGTTTTTTCCCTGTATGGGGGTGGAAGGTGTTGGACTGCCAGCCCTACAGCAGGGAGAATACATTAGAGGCAATGAAGCACACAACTGATGATGTTACTGTCAAGGCTGGATTTGGCACACAAGAGGGGGGGTTTCCCCCTTTGCCTGTAATGTGAATGAGGTCCTCCGACCAGACCAACATAGGCATGATGGTGCAGACTGAATCTGTGTCCCACAGTGCTGTGCTTTATATTTCTTGATTTATTTTATGTTTGTTTTTTGATGTTCTGCTTTATGTTTTATGATTTCACATGTTAGGCTCCTCGCTTATCTTTTGGTTGTGGGTTATTTGTGTATTTAATGTTTACCCTCTGTGCCTATGTCAAGTCCTGGTCTGTGATTCCACTTCCTGTTTTATTTTGGTATGTCCTGGTCCTTGTTCATTGGGTCCACTTTTGCTTCCCATTTCTCCCTCTAAGTGTCTCATGTCTCATTACTGGTGTGCATATGTCTCCCTTTGTTCCTTGTTGCATTGTTGTTGGTGTCATGGTGGAGTGTCTCCTCTTGGGTTATACCTTGCCTTGCTCCCAAGAGGATTTTGTACTTATATCTTTGACTCAACAATAAATACCTTTTAAGTAGATGCATGCCTGTGGAGTCCTGCTTTTGTGTGGAGTTCTGCCCTTCAGCCCTTTCCAACTTCAGACCAATCTCTAAATTGCCATTTCTTTCTAAAGTCTTAGAGAAAGTTGTCTTTCTTCAGCTACAGACCTTCTTAGACCATAATGGTATCACTGAAGTGTGGGTTTAAAGCACACCACAGTACTGAAACTGCTCTTTTAAAAGTTTTAAATGACCTTTTAACTATTACTGAATCAGGGGACTCCGCTATTCTTGTACTTTTAGATCTAAGTGCTGCCTTTGATACCGTGGATCATGGTATCCTTACATATCGGCTAGAGCACCTTGTTGGAATTAAAGGGACTACACTGGAATGGTTTAAATCCTATTTAACAAACAGAAGCTTTACAGTAAGGCTGGGAGATACTTCTTCCTCTAAAAGCCAGCTTTCATGTGGGGTGCCTCAGGGGTCCATTCTTGGTCCAGCCCTTTTTTCGATTTATATGCTTCCCTTGGGCTCAATTTTTAAAAATCATTGCATTCCGTTTCAGTGTTATGCAGATGACTCACAAATCTATCTACCACTGAAACAAAATTCTATGAGTCCTTTGAAGGCTTTGCTGGATTGTTTGGAAGATGTTAATGCATGGATGGCTCTAAATTTTCTTAACTTGAACGAGCAGAAAACAGAGGTCATCGTGTTTGGTACTCCTGACCTCTATGATCTTGGTCCTTTGAAGTTGTACAATAAATTATATTGTAAAGCCCTGTACAATAAATTTTTTGCAAGGAATCTGGGAGTGATCTTTGACAGCAGTCTGACTTTTGATAAACAAATTAATGCCGTTGTTAAATCGCGCTTCTTTCAACTTCGACTACTCACAAAGGTGAAGCCATTTCTCTGTTTCATGGACTTTGAGAGAGCGGTCCACACCTTCATTTCATCCAGACTCAACTACTGTAATAGTCTCTAATCAGGTGTCAGTCAGACACTACTTTGTCGACTGCAACTGAATTCAAAACGCAGCAGCACGATTATTAACTGGCACTCATAAACGAGACCATATATCCCCCATTTTAGCATCCCTACACTGGTTGCCAGTCAGTTTTAGAATTAATTTTAAGGTTTTACTATTTGTTTTTAAGGTGTTGCATGGGTTAGCACCTCCTTACCTCTCTGATCTTATTAGCCTGCATACTCCCACTAGATCACTGAGGTCTGCTGAGCAAATGCTCCTAACTGTCCCGAGGTCAAGATTAAAACTCAGAGGCGATCGGGCCTTTTCAGTTATTGCTCCTAAACTCTGGAACAAACTGCCCCTTCATGTCAGGACCTCTCCAACAGTCGACACTTTTAAAACC
>VOQJ01012409.1:0-15865 GCA_015052665.1 Apistogramma diplotaenia
ATGACATGTATTCTTTTACTTGGAAAGTGGAAAGAAAACATCCATAACGCCACATGATTACTTCATTTCGTTACCACTTATACACACAACTCACCAGTGTTATTTGCAGCTTCATTTATAGGAATCCCCTTTGTGCAAAACTTTGGCTCAAGCGTATCAAGAGAATGAAAAAAGAATTATGAACTGGGCTTTGTTCAGCTTTTACATATTTATTCTAGAAATGTATGCAAATAATTTAGTTAGATAGTAGCTCTTTTATATATTTATGTATTATATATTTATATTGGTTAAAATCTTCCCTATCCTGCATTTATTGTCTTGTGTTAATGAAAGTCTGAGAAGCTACTTAATGAACTTATCTACTCACACAGAGCAGTCGCCTTAACGATACCGTTTGTGAACTGGGTGTATGATGCTCAGCGCTAACAAATATTTCATTCAGTTCAGCTTCGTTTATTTATTTGCATAATAAGGTCAAGCCTTTAGAATGTCATAGACAGAAACCCAACAATTCCTCATTGAGCTAGTGCTTTGTGAAGTGTGACGTCACAGTAATGCACCAGCGACACTGAACAGTGAGTTTCCCCCTTTGCTCTGTATTAAAAAACAAAGCAAGACAAGGAGGCACATACATGAATGCTGCACAGCTGCGCAGTATTCCTGCACAGACGAATATTTATCACAGCGATTCATGTCGATGACACCACTTTCACATGGCAAAAAAAATAGATATTTTGTGTGCATATATATATATATATATATATATATGCACAGTCGTTGCTGTCTCGCCCACAAGTCACAGATTTTAATGGTTATTTACAGTTATATCGAACTTTAACATTCAACCTTGCTTCCAAACTGGATTCATCTTTGATCTTGAAGCTCTGACGCTGAGAGTTACGCACATTTCCTGGGAAGTCTCGTTAATTGCAGTTGTTCTTATAGTTCCCATTTCACTTGATGAATGAGGCATTCAGTGGGAGTGGGTCATTAGTCTGTGATTTATTACTTGATCCTGGCAAACAACCATGATGACTTTGTTTTTGTCTGATTTCTCACTTTTCTTTGTTCTCTTCAAAACACTTTGCTGCATGAATGTGATTGAATTTCTAGTTAAATATTTGGATGGTTCATGGCACCAAATGTCATTTGAAGAGGAGTAAGTGAAAGACTAGTCAAATGATGCATGTCCTGTGTGAAGGCAACTGCTTCCTTCTAAAACAGAAAAAGTTGTAATTAAAATTGTGTGCTTTATTTGAGTTCATTAACAAAGAAGGAAGCTGTGCGAGTGATGTTTAGCTCTGAAACACACCACCAGCATCCTAATTGGCATCTTGATTGCACTCCCGAGAAATATTTAAGCAGGCATTATGTTACAGGGATTTGTAACTCCTCCTGACAAGAGTGTGTGATTACTAAGGAGAGGTACAGTCAGATTTGCACTGAATGTTAAATTATTAAAATTTTGTGCTGTCTTGATGTTATTTTAGCAAGCAGAAAGAGATTCATGCTTCAGGGCTTAAAAATGTTTTACATAGCTGTTTTCTTTCTTTATGCCAAAACACGTCTCCACAGAAAAGCGAGTTGTTTTGTAAAACAGAAACTGCCCACAGGCAGTAAAAAGTCACTCAGATTCTCCCCCTGCTGAAATCAAAAGGACTTTTCCCCTTTATTGTAACAGTTGTCACCTTGATTTAAATCCAGCATTAGTTTCCTTTTTCATAAATGTTTTGTTCTTTGTGCGCATGTTTTGTTTTTTTTAAATATCTGCAGGTGTAACAGGAAGTTCGACCTGTCATGAGAAAAGAGGACTCAGTGAAGCGCCTGGGAAATCTGCTAAAGTGTCAGGGAACAAAATATGTCCCTACAGTCACCCATCAGCCCAGAATTCCAGTGGATCTTCTGCTGGGAACGCACTCTCTACCTCAGCAGACCTTTGTAAGACCACTCCCAAGCACTTCAAGACCATGTGCCGACGACCAACACCACCAGGTAATTCTTCTTCTTAGGGTTCAGGAGCTTTTATGAAGCCCAGCAAAGAAGAATCATATTTCTGCTGTATTTCACTTAAGAATTTTTTTGATATGTGTGATCTGAGACTCATTTTTATTTATGGTTCTTATCCTTCAGGTGAAGCCTTCCACCCCAGTGACCATCATCAATATACAGACTTGTCGGTACCCCCTAACAGTCCCACCGGCCTGTCTTCCCAGCATTCCTCCTCTCTCTTACCCCCAAAGCCGAACTCTGGGCAGCATAGCCACGTAACCTCCTCCTGTGGCACTGGCGTAGCAGCCCATGCGCCCTTCTCCCCCCTGGTACCAAACCTCCACGGTCCTGCAGCCAAAATCAATTCTCCAAGTCCGGATAGCCCAACATCTGTCCATAAGCCCAGCCCGTGCAAAAACTCCCACATTCCTGCCGTAAACACACAACACAGCAAACTGGGCACGTCTGTCGTGGGTTGTAACCACTCCTGTAATGGACACAATCCGGGAACGGTGGCCACTCCCAATGTAGGTCATGTAACACCTGGGACCTGCAGGTGAGTTTTAATGTCGCAGCCTTATGTAGCTGTGTTGATTCAGAGAACGAATATATCCTAAGGGTTTCTTTTTTTGTAGGGATCAAGCATGTAAGGGGCACAAGGTGACTAATGGGACGTTGTGCCACCCTTCGTCTGAGCTGGATGAGGGTGAGGATGAAGACAGCAGCTCAGAGAGGAGCTCCTGCGCCTCTTCTTCCACAAATCAGAAAGACGGGAAGTACTGCGACTGCTGCTACTGCGAGTTCTTTGGACACAATGCGGTACGTTTTGTTTCAGAACGTTTGAAGTTTTACTCACAAAGGGTATACTTTTACATTCATGAAAGGTGACATCAGTATTCTTAAATACAGCCTCCAGCTGCACCAACTAGTCGGAATTACGCCGAGATCCGAGAGAAGCTTCGCTCGCGACTGACCCGGCGTAAAGAGGAGCTTCCTCAACGCCAAGATTCAGAACTGACAGTAGCTGGAGCCATTGACAACCGGGACGTGGACGAGCTGCTGGACTTTATAAACAGTTCTGAGCCCAAACCCGTCAACAGTGCCAAGGCTGCCAAAAGGGCTCGACACAAACAGAAGAAGAAGGTGTGGTAACTTCAGTGAATGCGTGTTGTTTCTTATTTAGAGACTTTAAACCCTTCATTTTTCACTTTATTAAAAGAGGTCCAGAATTTAGTAGCAAATGTGAACACAAGCAGCTCAACAAAAGGGAACCAGCAAAGTTCAGATGAGATTTCAGAGCAGACACGGGGAGAAATCTGCAAACACTTACACTGGATTAGTTTCATGTTAATCAAGTGTAATCTCATAGGTAGGTGGTGTTTGTTAACTCTGTAGGAGGAATAATTGATGAAAAGCACAACGCAAGAAGGTAATTAAAATGTAACTGATCCTTATCTCAGTCAGAGTCAGTGTGACCAAACTAAACTCACACAAACATCTTTTTCACGTTTTAATTTGATGTTTTGTGTAGCTTAGATTGTAGATTTTGGATCATCCCTCCCTGCTAGACTCCATATTAATGAGATATCTAAACTGAACACACAACATGTCAGCATTTCAGGGCTTTAGCTTTTCCAAAAGCTGTCTTTGTTTTCAAGCATTTTTTTGTTTATATAAATGTGTGCGCCGTGTCATTGTCTTGTTGCATTGTTTACAACTCCTTTTTGCAGCCTTTTCTAGCATTGTGCATTTCTGTGATTCTTCCCCTAAAAAGTTGCTGTGATCAATAACCAGACTTTGTATGCCTTTATGTACAAGCAGTGGCACTTCTACAACCCCTGCTTACAATCTCCTCCACCTTAATTGGAACCATCGACTCTTTTCATTAGCACAAAGGTCCATTTACTTGAGAAATGTGGAGATGAGATGAGAAGATGTGAGCACAACTGTTTGTGTTGTTAGTCTTGTCTGAATATGTTTGTCTGCAGTAAGTGATGGTATAATAACAGGTTACTGATTAATTAATATTAAATGCCAGCCTTTGGTACTTTGTGATACTCAGTCCTGAGGATACATCTAGGTCAATTTAAAAAAAATTATTTAGAATATATATTGTAATATTATGCAGGTGTTCATACATGTACCATGTCTGTTGTAGGAAAAAGCTCAACAGGGCAACACGGGCGCTGCAGGCAGTGACCCCCACTCCGATCCATCTGAGCCTATCGACGAGCCCATCCCCGATGGTTCAGAAGCCAGTCGGTTGCTAGACTGGCCTCAGCTGGAACTTGAACGCGTTAATAGTTTTCTCACAAGTCGGCTAGAAGAGATCAAAAACACCATCAAAGACTCGATCCGGGCCTCATTTAGCATGTACGACCTCAATCTGGATGTCAATGACTTCCCAAAGAAAGCAGCCACGTTGGAGGGAAACCATTTACTGTCGCATCTCAATGGTTCATCCGATTTGCAGCAGATAGACCTTGACCTCTCTCCTCTTTCGCTGGGAACCTTTAAAAGCCACCTGGATCTGGTTAATGGATGGGAGGACACAAACATTGTCTCATCTTCTAGTACCACCACCACTGCATCAGGGGTCAGTGCAGCTTCAAAGGACATCCAGCGGTTGCACAGTACTCCAAGTCTCTCTAAACTCATAAGAGTTCGTTCACCAGAAAGATGCCCTTCCACTGGATCTGACAGTTTACCGCAGGTGCCAGTTCAAGCAACGGCTAAATCAAAAGAGGACGCCTCTGATCCTAAGAACACAGTAGTTGGGAGCAATGGTGCAAAGTCGAAGAAGAATAAAAAGCACCAGCAGAGACTGGAGCAGCCTGTGTCAGAGCAAAATTCCAACAAACCAACCAAAGCTGCCTCTGGGAATGAAGCACAGAAAACCAATGAGTCTAAAGAAACAGCATCTAGCGGCTCAAAGTCTGGAAACAAACAGCCTCAGCACATTGCAGACCACCAGAAAAACGGGCCTAAGAAACCTGAAGAGGGCAGATCATCTAAACATGCAACAAATGGAGCAAATGGTGGCCCTTTGAGTGCACAAAGGGGGAAAAGTGACACCGAGACACGAGGAGGTCGGTCTGAGCAGGATTCAGAGAGCAAAACTCACCCCACTGTTCCAGCAAATGGGCAACAACAGCAACAGTCCAAGGGGAAAAATAAGAAGAACAAGAACAAGGGTGAAAAATCCAACAGTGCTATTGGTATGGAAAAGTATCTGTATTTACAGCATTGCATGTTTAATCAATACTGCTTCTAAAATGATCTTGATGTCTGATACTTTATTTTTATACTGTAGATGATGTATTTCTCCCTAAAGATGTGGATCCAACAGAAATGGATGAGATCGATCGCGAAGTGGAATATTTCAAACGGTAAGCTCAACACAATGAGGTCCAAATACACAGATATATTAAAAGACGAGTAAAACTGTTGATATTTACATGATATTTTTCCTCTCTTGGTTTTTTTTCCTCCCTGTAGGTTTTGCCTGGATTCTGCAAAGCAAACTCGCCAGAAGGTTGCAGTGAATTGGTCCAACTTTAGCCTCAAAAAGGTTTCTTCCAATGCAGCTCAATAACTTGAATGAGTGCCAGAAAAAAAACTTCACATCACAAACTCTTTCAGTAGAGCCCTATTTGGCCTAAGGCCTTCTCTCATTCCCGGTTTTCTTCTCTTCCGTACTAAGCCAAGGGACCCTGGTTCAAAATCATACTCTCCATTCAGAAGACTGTGGCTAACAAGCCAGGGATCATACTCAAGGCCAACTCTACCCCCTGCTACTATTGCAATGTTCACTAAATAAGAGATGCAAAAATGGAAAAAAGTGTTGAATCAACTGCATCCATGTGCTTACGTATGTAGTATGTAACCTTACATGAAATAAATGTTTTTATCACAAATCTGAGACATTTTAACATCGTTAAACGTCTGAATTCCAGTCGATTCAATTTGGTGCTCATCCGTTACATCCTGCATTGCTAGTTTCCAGTCCACTCCACTGGTCTAAATAGACCCCAGAGGCCATGTGTCTTATACTGTACAACTGTCACAAAGGATCTAAAGACAACATTTGGACCTAACTTTACTGGAGAAAAAAAAGAAACACTTGAACCAGTCTCCTCTTCTTGGAGTAGAGGAGACAAGTGCATTGATCTTACTTGCAAAGAAGCTGCAGTGCCGCTGCTGGTTACTCATGGTTTTAATTGGAATAACTTTTAAATGAAAGAAAAATGGCATAAGCATGACTTTCATGCCAAACTCTTTAATTATGAGATTAATGTTTGTTAGTTGGTACTCCAGCAACACTGACATAATTCTTTTTTCTATATCAATTTATTAATGTTTTATTTGGCCATTTTTTAAAAATCCAATTAAGCGTCCCTGCAGATACATCCCCATGCATGACGTGCATGAAATAAAACTCTAAACACTGTCCCAGAGTTAAATGTCACTTCAGTGTCAGTCCTCCTGTGATGTTAGTCTTGAAAAATTATCTAAGTAATATCCAGTACACACACTGTGTGTGCATCTGTAAAAGAACATCCTTGTCCACAGTTTTTGCCCTGTCAAACCTTTTCTTTTTTTTAACCCTTTGAATCCCAGCAGCAACGGGTACACCAGTGTGTAACTTTTATTTTGCCACTGGACCATGGCACCTTGTTTGTGGTACATATTAATTTTCACCCTTTTGAGCCCTTGTCATGGATTGTGTCTGGGTTACATTTTCAACCATACTACTCGTTTCACCTGTACTGTGACCCTGATGGCACCCTCCACCTCAGCTAACCTAGTGAGGCCCCACTTTTGATTTATGTTTTAATGGCAAATATCACAAAAGGAGCCCTCTTGGAGACTGGCCTTGGGTTTTACACCAGTATCAATGTTTTAGCTGATGGCTTTCAATGAAATGGATGACCTTTTTTTTCCTGAATTTGTGCTGAGATTTTGTTTTAATATAACATCTCTGATGCTTTCCAGGTTATATTCACTTAGAGAAGATTATCTTAATGTTTCGAATGTAGATTTATACTATACCAGTAATAGCCAAATGTATGTTGGCTTGTTTCTTAAAAAAATCACTTTTGATACTGTGAAAAATCTTTCGTTCGGAAAGATTAAAAACGATACAGTTTTGACAAAATAAAGTGTGGTGTTTGCTTTCTAAGTTTCTCCTTTGCTGCATTTGCTTGAAGCGCTTCTCGATTGGGAAATATCGCGATGAGGTTTGACCCTTCCAGCGCTCCGTTCAGTATCGAGACTTCCTCTGTGCTTTACGTACTGGGTAAACATGCAGTTTAGATATTTTTGTTAAATTTTATGTTTAATAATTTCCTCAATAACGTTGTGGCAAAGGTTCTTAGAGGACGTTAGTTTATTCCTAAATAAAATGGAGACCGAAAATCGACCTCTAAAGGTGAGTTAAATTGTCATATTATGAAGAAGCAAGGCTAATCAAAGCTAGCTAGCCGTAGCATTAGCTAACCTCCATTTAATTTTATCTGTTTGAATAAAACTTACTGGACAGTCCTAATAACAGCAAGCTAAGGTGTTTGGGTAACAGCGGGGTTCAGCTTCATTATGTATATATGTGAGACGTTTATTTTCCTTTTAATTAAAGCGCCCCTATTAGCATTAACGATGATGCAGTTCGGCAACGTTAAGTTGACGTTTGTGAGGTAACGCTTACAATAAGAGACGAATGTGTCATAAATGTGGATCCGATGGTTTAATAATGTTTGGGATGAGTATTCTAAAGCGACAATGTAAACGTTCGTTTAAAATCTGGTGTTTCAGTCTTTATTTTTTATTATTAAGTGACTTTGGAAATACCAATTCTGCGACCCTTGTGACCGCTTATAATTGTGTGTTTTTGTATCTCGGTGCATAAAGATCTTCAACGACATCATAACATTTTAAAAGAAATTGACAAATTTATATCGTGCAAGCGCTTTTTCTGTGAGGCCTTTAAAAAGTAAAAAAAAAATCCAAACCTACCTGGCCCTATGTGAGAGAGAAATTGTCCCACTTGTTAAATCATAAATTAACTGTAATTAACCACATTTTTTGGAGAGCTGAGTTCAGCTTCAGTAGTAACATCCAGGCCTGATTAATGTCAGACCTGTTGAATCAGAACCTGTATGACAAAGTGAAGCAGGCTGAGCTCAAATAGCAATGTAAGGAAACAGCTGAGAAATAGCTATTTCTAAGGTTTTTGGACTGCAGTGAACCATGGCGAGAGCCGTTATCCACGAATGGAGAAAACTTGGAACAGTGGTGAACCTTCTCAGGAGTGCCTGGCCTGCCAAAATCTCCAAAAGCACATCAATGACTCATCCAGCAGGTCACAACTGCAGGCCTCATTTGTCTGATGATCTGAAACAAAAGTGACAAAAAGACTCAGAGAGGAGGCAAATACTTTTTCGCTGCACTGTTTATAAGTAGGCAAACTTAAAGCCTGACTGTTCCATCGCCTTTGTTACCCATTGAAGACCAGGCTCTGGCTGCTGGGCTGGGGTCAGCTGATGCTTAGCTTTAACATCACTCTGGGTTATTTTATAGCTTTGTGTTAGCATGCTACCTTTTACAGATGTTTGTAAAGAGCCAGTGCTGTGTTAGGAGAATTATGTCGTTTTTGTCCTGGATGCAGTTTGCTTTTTACTAACGCGCTCTTGTCCTTTTGTGCAAGGAAAAACAAAAGTAATGTTCAAATCTCCACTTCTCTAAACTTTTAGACCTCCCTGCACAGGAACTGAAATCAGCTGATTGTAGAGCAGGAGGATAAAAACATTTTTGATGGTTGTTTTTTTTTTTTGTCTGCCCATTATATCTTCTATCCTTAGTGACTTAGAATGTTTTACATGCATTTGTGACTGCTCGGCTTGATTGTTGCAAGACACTTTGTTATTATTGACCAGGCTTCACTGTTGCATTTACAAATGGTTTAAAATGTTTCAGTTTATCTGCTGACAAGGACAAGCACCCCACAGTGCTTTTAATGTTATGTACCCCAAACTATAGAATGAGTTGCCCCTTCATATCGGTGTTCATTTTGACAGCAAATTTTGATTTAGTTTTAGTCTTTTGACAAAAATGTAATTTAGTTTGTCATAATTAATTCCTCTGAATAGTTTTAGTTTTTATCATAATTGTATATAATCCACCATAAGTCGACTAAATCTTCAGTCGACTTTAATATAAAGGGTGTAAAATGTAAAAGCTTTTTCTACATTAATTTTATTTATCCCTTTTTGCTATGAAAGTATTTTTAATTATCCAATTCAAATAAATGTTAGTATAAATCAATGACTAAATAACTGGCAGGGAGTTTCATTCCACATCTCCTTATTTCAGACACACAGACATCTGTAGGTCACTGTGTTTACTAGAGGCTCACACTGGATATTACTCTGCCATTTGGAGTCTGATCATCAAACAAAGGTTGTCTGGAGTTAGCAGCTAGTTTCCGACTCTGGTCCGGACACACGGCCCTGCACATTATAGCGATTCACCTGCTTCCCACACACCTGATCATTAACAGCACCTTACTGAGGTAATATGAGCGCTTTACAGCAGGACACGCTCACAGGTACAGGGCAGTGTGCCTTCAGGACTCAGATTAAGAAAGGCTAACCCACCGCGGTGTGCTGACTTACTCTAAACACAAACGCTAAACTGGAAAAACACTTTACCCTGCATGACATTAAAATGCTGACCTCTGCATGGAGATCTGACTGACTTGCTTACATATATAGTTTAAGATTTGTCGCGCTTTTAACCCGAGATAGTCGACCCACATGGTTACACATCACCTTGTTTTTCTCAACATCAAAGGAGAAATGTGTCTGTACATCAGCTCATCTCTTAATCCCTGCTGACTTTGGACATGACTGAGTTCATCATTAGTGACGATTTTCACAGGCTGTTATGGCCTTCCCGGGTTTAGATCAAATTTGTGCAAGTGTGTATTTGATTGGATGTTTTCCTAACTTGTCCCTCCCTCTCACAAAATCAAATCAGTTCTGATTGGATGTCGTCCCCGCCAAGCATTTTCGTCTCGTTTTCATTTGTTGACAAAAGCGTTCGTTAATTTTGTCATAGTTTAAGTCCTTTTAAGTCGTTTTTATTTAGTTGTCGTCTCATTTTCATTATGGAAAAAAGGGTCGTTGAAGAAAACAGTTTGTCAACTAAATTAACACTGCCCCATGTTAGGCTGGCTTTATCAAAGTCTTATTTCCATAGTGCAAATGATCATAAAGATGCCAGAATACGACTCCAGTGTCTGCAAACAGTGATATTTTGGTCGTCATTTTGATTCCTTCTTATACATAAATCATCAGAAGCTACTTTTTGCTGCATAATGTTCTGTGTGGTAAAGTTTTATTCAAAGGTCTGGTTTTATCTGTGGAATAACCTCTCCAAGAGAATAACAGAAATACCCTAAGGTGGTGATGCAGCTGATAATTAGTGTGTGGTTTCACAGAGATCCCATGACGAGGATGAAAAGACTGGCTCCGAAGGATCTGAGGATGACGACTACGTTCCATATGTTCCTGTCAAAATCAGAAAACAGCAAATGGTAAGTTATTGAGCTGTGTTCTACTTGAGATTCATGCAGGTAGTCATTGGCAACTCTTGGCTTAGTGTAGGGGAGAAAATGTATCTCATTGAGCAGATCTGGGATATTAACAAAATCCAGTTGATCCACATTAACTGCGGTTTCTTCTTCTAACTTATAAAAATGTGACTGTGTTCTTTCTGCAGTCGTATCAGTGCACGTTATTGTGTATCAGAGTTAAGCACATTTTTAACATATTACACTTACAGTTGCAGAAGATGTTGCGCTTGCGGGGGAAGGCGGTGGATGAAGAGCAGAAGGACAGCGGGGAGGAACAGAGGGATGAGGATGAAGCTCTTGGTCCGCGCTCCAATGTTAGTCTCCTCGATCAGCATCAGCACCTCAAGGAAAAGGCAGAAGGTATCTTGTTCAGACTAAAGCCACTTAACTTGACTACACGGGTTCTCTAACACCTCAACTTATTTTAATTTTTATGCCTGCAGCTCGCAAGGAGTCAGCCAAGGAGAAGCAGCTGAAAGAGGAAGAGAAGATCCTGGAGAGTGTTGCAGAGGGCCGAGGTAAACCTCTCATGCTTTCTGCTTAGGCTTGTTCAATTAGATGTTAGCAGACATGAAAACAGGTGTTGTAAACGATCTGAATTTGCACAATAACTTGTGGCAACTTTCACCTCTCTCACGTCAGCTTTGATGTCTGTGAAGGAAATGGCTAAAGGTATCATATATGACGATCCCATAAAAACAAGGTAAGCTGCTGATCACAGAATTCCATATAGTAAATTTCTCATTGTAGCTTCTTTTTTAATATTCATTTGTCCTGAACATACTATATAGCTGGAAAGCCCCTCGCTACATCCTGAATATGCCGGGCACAAGACATGAGCGTGTCAGGAAGAAGTTTCACATCCTGGTTGATGGAGATGGCATCCCTCCCCCTATCAAAAGCTTCAGAGAGATGAAGTTTCCACCAGGTGACACCAGACTGTGTCCAGCACATGAAAATGCACTTTTTCTCTGCGAAGCCACTCGTGGTCCACAGTGATCAGTAACTGGTGGCAAATCTGTGTTTGTCTTGTCTGCAGCAATTCTGAAAGGTTTGAAAAAGAAGGGAATTGTCCACCCAACTCCAATTCAGATACAAGGAATCCCAACAGTGTAAGTACAGATATTTAACTAGGAAATTAACACTGTAATTCATATATTGTAAGTAACTTTAAAGGAACAGTGTTTGTAGTCTTTCAGGCAGAGACATGATTGGAATCGCCTTCACTGGATCTGGGAAGACTTTGGTTTTCACTCTGCCAATCATCATGTTCGCTCTGGAGCAGGAGAAAAGACTGCCTTTCTTTAAGAGAGAGGGGCCATATGGACTTATCATCTGTCCTTCAGTAAGACAAACATGATCAGCACATTTATCAGTTACATCACACAAGTCTTAAAATGTCTGATGAATGTATTCCTGTCTTAAAATGTATCATTGATGCATGTGCGTGGGTTTTAGACACATATTTGACACTAACAGGAAAAAGCAACTTTTTAAAAAAATAATTCAAGACATTGAGAAGCACACGCCACAAAACATACACCTGCATTGTACTGGGGTTGAGGGTGAAATCTCAGAAATAGATATCTCAAAATCTGGGTACATAAACGAAAGAACATTTTATTTCATTAACTTTGACTTAAAGGGACAGTTTCATGTTTTTATTCTAGGACTGCTCTTCGTGTATCAGCCATTCCCAAAATTCAGATCATCATGGCCCATTTTGAAGCCCAAACCATTAATTTCAAGTCTGATCATCACACAATCAGGAAATTAAACATTTCCTTTGTGTTCTCATTAATCAATTTTTGTCCTTCTAATGAGTTACTTGTTGATCTTGAGTGTCCATTTACAGCTTTGCATATTACCTTAAGTTCTTTAAAGGCCACCTGCAGTACCTTCATGGCCCACCAGGAGGCTGCAGCCCACATGCTGAGAATCGCTGATATCTGTAAATAGAGTTGGTGAATTGCCCTATTGTCAGTGATATTGAATCTGGCAGACGAGCTGCTGTAGCTCAGATTGCTGAAAATGTTGATGCTGGTTCTGATAGAAAGGTGTTAGAATACAGTGTATCACAGTTTGAGTGTGGGGCTGCATAGCAACAGACCAGTCAAGGTGCTCATCCTGACCCCGTCTACTGCTGAAAGTGCCAGCAATGGGCACGTGAGCATCAGAACTGCACCACGCAGTAATGGTGGCCTGGTCTGATGAACCTCGTTTTCTTTTACATCACGTGGATGGCTGGGTGTGTGTGTGTGTGTGTGTGTGTGTGTGTGTGTGCATCCGACACCAGGATGCACCATAGGCAGAAGGCAAGCTGGTGGAGACATTTGGGTCCTGCCTAGCTTTGATGGAAACCGTATGGCTGTGGCCTCTTTCAACAGGACAGTCCGACCTGCCACAAAGCAAAAATGGTTCAGGAATGGTTTGTGGAGCACAACAACGAGCTTAAAGTGTTGGCGGCCTCCCAATTCCTCAGATCTCAATCCAGTCAAGCATCTGGGGGATATACTGGACAGACAAGTCAGATACATGGCGGTCACATCTTGCATGCAGACGGACGCATGCAGCTACCCGTGACAGGGGGCTGAGGCTCATGACAGGATTTAATAATGAATATCATCCTCAGCTGAGCTGTAGTTTTAGCTGGATCTTTGTTTCTTGTGGTTGTCAGGTGTAGTTCAAAGGAAAGAGAATAGAGCCTGCTAATAACTGCCAAAAGTAACAGTTTGACCAGCATGAAATAGTGTTTTTGGACCAACAAGGTTCCCAAAGAGCTGAAAACTCTGCATTCGGGAAATGGGAAAACTGAATTCACATTTTCATACCTGAATTTGAGCCGACACACGGGACTTCTCTGAGAAGTCAGAAATTCATCAAGAGTTTGGACACAAAGACAATCTTAAGATGAGGAAAGAAAACCTGTTCTGTGGTAAACTATCCATGTATTGTGAATTTCTGCAGAATTTTTCAGGCCCTTTGAGGAAATCTGTTTACCATCCTTTTGACTCCTGAATTCTGTGTGATTTTTATAACCCTGTTTGTTATTGCAGCGAGAGCTAGCGAGGCAGACGCATGGCATCATAGAGTATTACTGCAAGCTGCTCGAGGAGGAGGGAGCTCCTCAGCTGCGCACAGCGCTGTGCATCGGAGGAATGTCTGTCAAAGAGCAGATGGAGGTTGTAAAACAGTAAGTAAGACTGAAAGTTTGTGTGAAAAAAATTGGATTTGATCCAGAACTTCTCCTTTTAGCTGGTGTAAAGAAAAAAATTATATGATTCAGGTGTATCATTCAGAGAGAAACAAAAAAGTGACCATCATTCCCACCTGACGACTGATAGTACCACATTTTTAACACGTAGCGTTATGTAAAAATGTGTAATGTTTTAGATTAATTTTCTCTTCATCTCTGTCTTGGATAAAGTGGTGTCCATATGATGGTTGCTACTCCTGGAAGACTGATGGACTTGCTGCAGAAAAAGATGGTGGGTCTTGACATTTGTCGCTACTTGGCCTTGGATGAAGCTGACAGGATGATAGACATGGGTTTTGAAGAAGACATCAGGACCATCTTCTCTTATTTCAAGGTGAGACACTGCATGGCAATAGCTTTTAGATGTTGCAGCACTATTGCGGTGGTTTTTCCTCATCCGTTTTCTATGTTGTGCTTGTTCTTTACAAAGCCAGTGTAGCAAGGCCGGGCAGCATCATTTCTTTTTTTTTTTGTTTGAGAGTGCTCTGCTTCTCTCAGACATAAAAATAAATTCCTCTTTTCCTGGTTTCACAAATCCACACCTTACCAGAGTGCAGGAGGTTTTTTCTTATGACACTTATTACATTTGCCCATTCAGTCTGATTCTCACCGCTTTAGAGACATCGGTTTCCAGGTAGTTGTAATACACTTCTCCATAATCTAAGCTCTGTTCACAGTTGCCAAACAGTCTTCCAGTTGATGCACCAATCAGTTTGATTTTCACGCCAAGTTCCTGTCATGAAAACATTTCTCTGAACCCTTCGTGTTTCCTAATCCAGGGACAGAGACAAACCCTGCTGTTCAGTGCCACTATGCCCAAGAAGATCCAGAACTTTGCCAAGAGTGCATTGGTCAAACCCATTACTATTAATGTGGGCCGAGCCGGAGCTGCCAGCTTGGATGTCATCCAGGTGATTTTATCTTTCATTAAAATTGACTCAGAGATACGGATTGCATTCGAGTTAATTAAGTAAAGGTTTCACGACTTAAATATTTGTGTATGTGTGCAGGAAGTGGAATATGTCAAAGAAGAGGCCAAGATGGTGTACCTTCTAGAGTGTCTCCAGAAAACGTCTCCTCCAGTTCGTACTTTCACGTGTTTTGACACTTGCACTTTGATGAAGAGTTACAGCACATCACAAGTCCTTCTTCATTCTGACAGGTGCTGATATTTGCTGAGAAGAAGGCAGATGTAGATGCCATCCACGAGTATCTTCTCCTTAAAGGGGTAGAGGCAGTGGCCATACATGGTGGAAAAGGTATGCAGAACTTTATTATGATCATTATAATACACAGCAGCCAGTACACAGTAATAGTGATGAGTCTAAACATGGCTTTTTTTTGTTGTTGTTGAAATCATTGTCTGTATATACAGAGGTCAGAGAGAGGTACAACAGTGACAATCCATTAGGTACACCTTGTTAGTATTTGGTTGCATCCCCTTCTGCCTTCAGAGCAGCATTAATTCTTCATGGCACAGATTCAAGAATGTCCTGTAAACCTTCCTCAGAGATGTTGGTCCATATTAACATGATGGCATCACAGCTGCTGTGACGCTCCACCACATCCCAAAGGTGCTTTACTGGATTGAGATCTGGTGACTGTGGAGGCCGTTTTAGGGCAGAGTCATGTTCAAGAAACATGTGACATGGTGCATTATGTTGCGTTGTCCTGCTGGAAACTCGCCAGGCCCAGAAACATTTTTCTAGTCTCCTGCTGTCCAGTTTTGATGAGCTTGTGCCGAACTGTAGCCTCAGTGACACCTGATGCAGTCTGCTGCTGTAGCTCGTCTGCTTTAAGGTTTGATGTGTTATGTGTTCCAAGATGCACTTCTGCATACCTTTGGTGAAACTAGTGGTTATTTGACTTATTGTTGCCTCCCTATCAGCTGAAGGCAGGCTCGCCATTCTCCTCCGACTTCTGCCATCAACAAGGCATTTTGCAGCTCACTGGATATTTTCATTTTTTTCCTTTGGTACCAACAATGT
>VOQJ01012410.1:0-12196 GCA_015052665.1 Apistogramma diplotaenia
AAAAGACAGAAATGTAGAAGGAGGGAGAAGTAAAAAAGGGGAGAAAGAAAAAAAAAAAGAGAGGAAAGAAAAAAAAAAAAAAAAATCAGAAAGAAAGGAGGGAATCTACTGAAGGCCAGCCACGTCTGGGTGGTTTTCCTGAGGACAGGCTCTTTGATACTCCAGCACTCACACTCCAATGCATTTAGACAGGGGCTGACAGTGGTTTCAGGCAGTGGTTTGTCTGGCCAGCTAGCTTTGATTTAGAAGACCCTGGACTGTGGGCTGAGTATTTGACTCTTTGATTTTTGTTAAGTACCTTGGATGAAAAGTCAGTACAGTTCTGCTTTTTTCCCCCTTTGTCATTTAATGTTTTCATCCAACACTAAAGACTTATACTCTGAGGGTTTTTCTTAAATTTCTCTGCTATATTTAAATATTTTTCTATTGAATCACTGGCCCAAGATGTAAACTATGACCACACCTACTTAAATATGAGTAGCCTTTATTGTTTTGTTTTGGATCAAAGTAGGCAAAGAAATTAATGAAAGGACAAACCAGATGTGACAAGATTAGAGAGACATAAAGCAGCGTTTCTGACATAATTTTAGAATATTTAACCGTTACCATTTTAAATGACTAAAGACTAAACTTTAAAAAAATCGGGACAAAAATGGCCACATGGATTAGTGAAAAAAACCAACCTTTTATTGTAAGTAAAACTGAACCAGGTTAAAAAGCTTAGTTTAATACATATATCATAACAAAGTAAGAGGTGCGTTTCTTTATTTTCAGTTGAAAAGCTTCTTTAGCTCCTGTAGGGATTCGTTTGCAGATGCTAATCAATAGCAAGCTGCTCTAAGAATCTGTTGAAAAAACAACTGCTGGCAAAGGGCTGCAGACATCCTAGCATAAAGATAATTTGCTGGAATGCCTCCTTGATAAATAATACCTCAAACAAATTTTAGAATTTGTGTGAGATACTCTTGTCAACAGCATAGGTATGTGTGTGTGCCTGCTTCCAGGTAAGTTCAGTTTGTCTTTGGCTCAGAAGGTGCAGGCAGCACCAGGGAAAGGATACAACAAAATATAAATCCACAGGAGTGTGTGTGTGTGTGTGCGTGCGTGCGTGTGTGCGTTCGTGCGTGCATGCGTGCGTGCGTGCGTGTGTGTGTGTGAAGAAGAAAAGAAGACAGAGAATGAAAGAGAGGAAAGCCACTGACTAGCTGCTGGCGCGCGATGTTAATAGCTCGTCGGTTTTGCTGGTTTCTTCCCTTCTTTGCAGCAGCTGTATGCCGCCCAGCTGGCAAGCATGCAGATCTCACCAGGAGCCAAGATGGCTCCCCTCCCACAAGCTCACAACTCCTCTGGTCCCCTTTCTCCCTCCACCCTCAAGAGCGAGAAGCGAGCATCCAGTCCAGTCTCTCAGATTAAGGTAAGTACTTTACTCAGATGTTGTTAAAGCAGTGCACACTGCCAGAGGAACCGAGCCAGTGCAGATGCAGCGAGAGCTTCTTGTACAATATTGTTCTTTTCATGGTGTTTCACTTAAATTGGTCTGAATTCCTTTGCTGACTTATGTTGTCCAGACATTTGAATACATGTTTTGTGAGAAACTGAAACAAATTAGTTACATTTATTTTCAAATGTAATTAGATAACATGCATGTTACTCCACACAACCCAACCCAGATAAACTGCTGTATTAGTATTAGTATTGGTATTAGAAAAATACAAAAAAGGAAAAAAAAGCGGTATAGGGTCACATTAACAGATGACATAATAGAAAAAGTATAAAGTGAGCTCCAAATGTGTGTGAAGGGAAAGAATATAATAATAATAATGATGATGGTTGCTGCAAATAAAAATGAGAGCTGGAAATTTGGAATTTGTTGATCTGCGTATGGCCATGTGTTCTTCACTGTCAATTAGAAACAGCTTATTTAAATGTCACACGCTGAGGCACACGCAAACACATGCACACTCGCAAACTGACACTGGCGCTGGCTGCTGTTTGGCAGCATACGCCTAATCTTTACTCAGTGACGAGGCCGTAATGGAAGCCATGTGTGTGTGTGAATGTGTGTGTGTGTGTGTGTGTGTGTGTGTGTGGGGCACAGCTGCAACCGGCGTCACAATAGCCCGGCGTCAGAGCTCACCACACTCAAAACAGTAGTGCTGTGCCTTCCAAACTCCTCATCCTCCACAAACTTCCTCAGCTGCGGCTCAACTCCAAATTAGATCCACGTTCATTAAGTGTTTTCTGCCAACACAAGAGCCGCAGTCAGACTGTGTTGGCATGCTGGAGTTTACTTTATGCTACTACTTTTCCTTTTCCAAGGATTCTTTATGTGGACGAGTCTGGTCATGAACATCTGATCAGAAATAGCGAAATCACACAAACAAATGTGCTATTGTGTATGTAAGAAGGCTTAGAGAGCTGATCAGTGGGATTCGTTTATTGAAGGCCAACAAACCTGACAGGATTGACTAATTGGTTAGTGGGAGCATCACTCAAAGTTCTTCAAGTAGCATTTTAGACATAATGGAACATCTGCAGGTTGGGTTAGTAATTTATCAGTTTTTAGTAGCAAGTAGAACCCGACAAACACACAAAATGTTTTTAGTAACCCATCATGTGCTAATACGGCTAATCTTGTGCTAAGAGCTTTGTTTCAATGGCTGTTGCATCTGTTTCACTAACAGGAGGAAGGATCCACACAGCCACTGAACCTCTCAGCCAGACCCAAGACAGCTGAACCTCTTCGCTCTCCGACATCCCCAACACAGAGTCTGTTCTCTGGAAACAAGACCAGCCCTACAGGCATGGGCAAAGGCCGCATCCCCAGTCCCATTCCCAACATGGGCCGGAACACCTCGCTGGGTAGGTAACAAACACATACATGCACTTCAACACCAGAGTTCCTTTTAGTAGTGGGTAGCTAGGACAGGCCACCCAGGCTACTAGCACTGCTACTTTTCTTAAAAGAAGTGCATTAGCACTGGCCTTACTGACATGTTCAATGAGCATCACGCAGCTTAAATGCTGCCAAGAAAAAAATGCTGAGGGGAAACACTGATGTACTTTGCTCATACATTCTCTCTCGCACACAAACCAAAACTAACGTACACGATTGTATCACATCTGCGCTGTATATCCACCCAAAGCAAACATGTTCTCACTGCAGTGCAAAAACGTTGCCTTCAACTCAGTTGGAAAAACAAAAACATCACCCACCCAAACACCTCCCTCTTCACAGCCACCCACAGACAAACCGAGAAGCGTCGCATGTGCCTGATAGACTGCAGACACCTAAACCCCACGAGGAGACCTGTGTGTGTTTTGTGTGTGTGCTTGTATTTTACAGGAGTCCAAAGCCCTGTATTTAGCCCCAATGAAAACCTTTGCAGCGGAAGCAGTGAAAACCAGCACACGTTATTTGGTTTTTAAGAGCTTCCTCACATCATTGTCTGCCCGCGCTAGACCTTTTATGCCCCTACCTCTGCTATCTGTTATTAAGGCCAATCTAAAGCCTCTCATTATATCCCCCCAGAAAACAATTTCACCAGCTCCTCTGGAGTGGCTTTGAGGATGCAACGCTTGTGTTCCTGCAAAGTTATTTTTTGCCCATTTTAACGGCCACCCAAGCATACAGTGCTTCCTACTTGTCTGCTAATTAAACGAGGAGGGCGACGGAAACTTTGCATCCTTTTATTTATTTTTTTCCCCTTATTCTACAAATGTGCATCGGCTTCAAAAGTGTGAAGTGCAGCACATAAACAAGGGGGAGGAGGTTCAGTCATGTTTAGACACAAATGGACTGGAACAAAACTTCAGCAACATTTGGAGCTGATGTAAGATCAGAAATATCGTGTTTATATGGTTGAAATGTTGTTTAATTGGAATTTGCATGAAACCTTTCTAAATGCTTGACTTTAAGGACTTACATTTTGTTTTCAAGCGTACTGGAAGGAGAAGGATAAAAGCACCAAACTGAGTTCCAGAAAGTTTGCAGTTCAGAGATACCAATTAAAAAAAGAAAAAAAGAAAGCGATGGTATTAGAAGTCTGCAGGGCTGGATGATAGCATACATCACGCTGAACTGCACTATATGGACAAATGTGTTGGGCCACACCTCTTTATCTTTGAATTCAGGTGTTTTCAGTCCCGTTGCCACGGGTGAATAAAACCAAGCACCTAGCTATGCAGTCTGCCTTTATAAGCATTTGTCAAAGAATGGGTTCTTCTAAAGAGCGAACGATGTCACTGTTTCAAAAAGTCAGCTCACTTCTAAATATTGCATGGTCAACTGTAAGTGGTATTACTGCAAAATGCTAGTGTTTAGGAACCACAGCAACTCAGCCACAAAGTGGCAGACCATGTAAAATTACAGATCGGGGTTGTTGAGCGCTGGCTCAATAACTGCACAGTTCCAGACCTCGTTTGGCATTAACATCAGCACAAAAACTGTAAGCTGGGATCTTCGTGGCATGGTTTCCGTGGCCAAGAATCATCGAAACCGCCCATTGTCCATATTTGTACATTTGTCCATATGGTATATTTTACAAGATCCATTAAAGAACTTTTCTGACTGTTTATATATATTTGCACCATTGCAAATCCCTTTTTTGGGCAAACGGCTACATGGAGCTCATGACATAACATAACTTTTTATCTTATTGGTTAGTCACATCAGAGTCTGAAAATGATCAGATATGTGCAATTCATTCTCATGTTACCTTATCAATCAAATCTGACAAAATCTATCCTCTGTTGTATGGCCAGTCAGAGTGACAGTTGTCTCTCTTTTTCTTCTATCTGCAGACATCTTGTCCAGTCTCAATTCCACAGCACTGTTTGGGGACCAGGACGCGGTGATGAAGGCCATTCAGGAGGCCAGGAGCATGAGGGAGCAGATCCAGAGGGAGCAGCTCCACCAACAACAGCAGCAGCCAGGACACCAGAGTCTGGAGGCAAAACTATCTGCCCTCAGTGGAATGAACCTCAACAACGGCAACAAGGTTAGATGGACAGGCAGGTCACGTGTGGATGCACAAGAGAATGCACACACGTTTTTTACTATTAAGGTCCATAAGAGTTACATGGTCCAAGTGCAGTTTTTACTGACAGTTTGTTCTTGTGAAGAAGGAATTTAGCTGTGGTCCTAAAAGGAGAACAGGAGAGATGCAGGGTGGGGAAAAGACGGGCAGGTAATCTGACAGAAAGGAAGTCGAAACCCCAGCATCCACCTCTGCCACACCAACCCTCTGCACATGCTCCTTTACTAAATCCATCAGTCTCCTCCATCATAGCAGGTCTCACTACAATCTTATAAACTTTCACTCTTGCTGCTTCTGTCACAAATCACCCCAGACACTTGTCTCCACCCACTCCACCCTGCCTGCACTCTCTTCTTCACCTCTCTTGTGCACTGTCTGTTGCTTTAGATGGTTGACCCCCAGGTACTTAAACTCATCTACCTTCATTATCTCTATTCCTTGCATGTATACCTTTCCACCTGCTGCCCTCTCATTCACACACAAGCATTATGTCTGCTTACACTGAATTGCATTCCTCTTCTCTTCAGTGCAGACCTCCACCTCTCCAGGCTCTCTTCTCATGTTCATTACTCTCGCTACAGATCACAGAGCCGTGGGCAAGCATCATGGTCCATGGTGACTTTGGCCTGATCTCATCTGTCAACCTCTCCATCACCAATGAAAACAAGAAGGGGCTCAGAGCAGATCCCCGATCTAATCCCACCCTGACCTTGAACCCATCTGTCACTCATCCCACATACCTCACACTGTCTTGTTGTCCTCATACATGTCTCGCACCACCCTTACATACTTCTCTGCCACTCCTGACATCCTCATGCAGTACAACAGTTCATGTCCTGGTACCCTATCAAATGCTTTCTCTATATCCATAAAGACACTGCGACCTTGAGGAGCTGATCAACGCTAAAGCAAACATCACATCTGTAGTGCTTTCTCAGTATGAAGCTGTGCTGCTGCTGGCTGATTAACACCTTGTTTGTCACCCTAGCTTCAACAACTCTTTCCCATATCTTCATGTATGGCTCATCAGCCTTATCGCTCTGTAGTTACCACAGCTCTGTGCATCACCCTTGTTCATGAAGATTGGGACCAGTACACTTCTCCATTGCTCAGGCAATCTGGTTAAAAAGTCCACTGAATTTTACCAGATTGCCATCCTCTTCTGTCTCATTATTCGTTATACATCAGCTGCCACCCCTCTCTTTGCTGTCCATCTAGTCTCCCAGTCTGTCTGCTTTCTTCATCTCCTTGAGCATCCCACGTTTTTGCTAACATTTCCTTTAAATACTTTGCTGTACTTCCTCATCCCACCACCATCTCTCCTTCCCGTCTTTCTTCTGTCCATAAGATACACCAAAACCTTCTTGCCAGTTTCCTTCAGCACTGCAGTTGTACTTTCCCAATGAACTGGTAATTCTTCTCTACCACTCAGATCCTGCCTCAAGTCCTCCCCCTCAACATCCTTTACTATTCAACTTAGACCATTTAATCCTTGCCTCCGCCTTCACTCGCTTCCTCTTATTGATCTTCAAAGCCATCCTTCAGACTACCATCCAATACTGTCGAGCTACATTCTCCCCTGTCATCACCTTGCAGTCTCCTTTCTCTTTCAGATTACACCTTCTGCATGAGATTTAGTTCACCTGTGTGCACCTTCCCACACTCACCCTGTGTTCCTCCCTCTTTTTAAAATGCTCACCACAGGAATTTCCATCATTTTCCATCATCCGTCCCTCTGCATTTATTTAGTTAACATAGCTATCCAATACCTCCTCCTCATCTTTGTTGCCTTCACCTACATGTCCACTGAGATCTGCGCCAGTCCCCACTCTCTCTGCCCTGGGGACACGGTCTACTATGTCATCCAGCTTATTCCAGAATTCCTCTTTCTGTTCAAACTTTACTTTTCTAACTTCCAGCTTCAAACTCATGAACCTTGTTTAAAGTCCCTACGGTCACCTCCACGCTCCAGCCTTTCCTTCGTTCTTGCTGCCTCCAAACATGCTTTCCCCCTTTCCTTTTCCTTCATCTTTGGCCAACAGTAGCACAGTTTCCACCAGCACCAGAGGCGGTTGTTGTTAACCTGGGCCCCGACCGATCCGGTGTGGAAATCTCATTCTTGATGATCCACATATTTGATTTGGCAAAGATTTTATGCCAGATGCCCTTCCTGACACAACCCTCCCCATTCATCCGGGCTTGGGATCAGCACTAGGAGTACATTGGCTTGTGGACCCCTTGTGATTGGGTTATAATAATATCAAAATCAAAGAACAGGCTAGGTGTTATATTTCTAGGATGCATTAATGATTGTTGAACAACTGTGCAGAACATGTGGACAACATACTGATGCTGTCCCTTCAGTGGAGGTTACCAAACATGCACGTAACTTCATTCATGGTGCAACAGGCCTCCTTCCAACTTCAAGTTCCTAAACTCTAACACTGAACATCAAACACTTTTTCATTCAGTAAAAGATGTTGAAAACCTGTCTTCTTAAGCTGCCAATAACAGCCTAAAGAACAAGGGTGGTAAGGAGAGAGGGAAGACAATATTTATTTTATTTCTCCCTACTGGGTAGTAGGCTCCATTAAATATTCTCTTCTGCTCCTCGACACAAACTCACAAACACGGAGACACACCTCTGTGGCTCAGCAAACTCCTTACTCCTGTGTCACATTTTCTCTAGCATTTCATTGGCTCAGACTTCAAGGTTTCTTCTCAGCTATAGTGCATGAGTCTGAAGAATATTCATGGATGATATTTGGTGTCACTTGGCACGGGCTGCAGCTCTTGAGAACTTCTTTTCTCTGCTCTCATCTCCACGGCCACCCAGAAGCCAACAGCTTTGAAGAGGGAGCAGCTGGGCCAATGACAAGTGATGGTTTTGGCGTGTTAGTGTGCCTGCCTTGACTGAGTGGGGTTTTTTTGGAGGAGAGGTGATTAGTGTGTATGTGTGTGTGCGCGTGTATATGTGTGTTTAATGGAGTCCAGCTCTCCCCCTTGCCCTGGAGGGGCAATCCCCAGCCTCAGGGTTTTAGCCCAATTAAAGGCTCTTTCTCAGAGAATTCCCCTGTCCACACTCACCTCTTGCCCAGCTCGTCTCTTTCCCTTGGGCTAAAGGAGACAGGGCCTTTGTACCAGGATCCAGAGGGAAATTCATATTCCAAAACATCTTCAATCAGTCTTATCAACCAATCATAAATTCCGAGGATCAAACATTAAGTAAAATACGGAACATGATTAGACCAATTCTGCTATGCAATTGATCCCATGTTGCTTGCAAGGAGAATGAGGAAGAGCAGAATTCATTAATATTTTAGGAGGGGACACTTTGAATCCACCAACCCCAAGTAGGTCATGATTGGTGCACTCCAAGGATAGGGTGTTTTTATTTTTATTTTGTATTTTTTTTGGAGTTGTTTGCCTTGCATCTTCAGGAAGAAAACATTCAAAATGTGGCAAAATATCTCTGCTTTACTTAACTGCAGTCCCAAGTTGTTTTTTTTACAAGTCATTATACCAGTAAACACTGAGCAACTCATAAATATAAATTATACAACAGCCTGCACTAATAAATTGTTTATTAAGATTTAATATGACTTAATTTCTGCAGGTCCCGCTAAATAAACCACCAATGTTCTGAAACAGTCTTTTTAAATATCACAACTTTGAAATAGTCTCACATTCAGGTGAGTGTGTTGCAGGGAAAACACTGCATGCTTCTCAAGCTCTATTTTCCAACTTTAGAAGAACAAAACCAAAGCAATGCAGCAATTTGGTTTATAGCTGCATGCCTCCTAATAAAAAGCTCATTTGGAAAGTTTCAAAGTAATTGTTTCCGGTTCGAGGACGACAGCAAGCCTTGGTGTTTGTTATTCGTTACCTAACAACAAGAGCTCAAAGACTCTTTCTCTTAGCTTTGAATGCATAATTTTTTCATTGGGACGAAACTTTTTTTTTTCTTCTGAAGTGCTCAAAAGCTTTGCTCTGTCTTAAACAATTCATGGATGGAACTTGCTGGATGCTGAAAGTGTGACTCAGCCGTTCCACCTCTGGAGGCAACGAGACCGGCTCGCTTTCTTTACCTTGGATTTGTTGGTAGTTTTCAGTTCAACGGATAAATTTGTTACTCAGATCCTCCCCTTCCAAACTTTGAAGCTTTTCCCAAATCTTTTTTGTTTTATGACATTGTACTAACACAACACATTCAAGCTTCCTTGGAGGGGAATGAGGCAACTGCTGTAAATGGTATCTCAGTGTAACGTTGAATGCTGAGCTATTTATTGCCCACGCCGAATCGGCTCAAAAGGGAGCTGCGGTGACGTCTAAGTGTGTGTGTTTGTCTTTATTTCACTTTCTGTTTGTGCATTTTTGTCCCACAGCATTCGTTTCAAACATAAGTGACACAGACATTTCCCCATGAGCGAAAAGTGATCCTAGAGTCCTTTATGTGTGTGTGTGTGTGCACGTGCACGCGTGTGTGCGTGTGTGTCCTGGCTCTGCACTGGCCTTGGCCATGTTAATGTCATTATAGCTGGTGTACAGACGAGAGGCCTGGCCAGTTAGTGGCATTGTTGAGTATCACCTTACGCTTACGTTGCTTCCAGCTGGCCTGCGGCTGCCAAAGCTCACTGAAATAGCCACTGTGTATAACTATGTGGGTGTGTGCATGTATGTGTCTGTGTGTGTGCTTAAGACTGTGTGCATTTTTTTTTCCATCATAACAGTACGCACTGTTAAAGAAAACACTAAGAGGTTAGCGCATTATTCATCTTATGTGTTTGGTGATAACACAGCAATATGATTTATTTGTCTCTAGTAAAACATGTATAAATGCTGCACATTTACATTAATCACATTAACACCCAGTAGCCTTGCACATAACAAAGGTAAAGTTCATAAGACATACAGTGCAAAAATATCACGCTGAACTGTGAGGAGCTACGTTTTTCTGTTTCCACAGGAGGTGAAGGAACAGGTCACGTTAGAGAAAACACAAGCACCCTTTTTACTCTAATATCTATTTATTCAGTTTGGATACTGCCAGTTATGCCTGTAACCCCTCAAAAGATTATTCTAAATTGATATGATGTAGACGCATTAACTTCTCTGACATATCTCGTACATGTATGACTTGGGCAGTAATCTGTGCTGTAGTTTGCAATAAAGCTGTAAATTGATCCTTGAGCAGTTATACAAAGGTGGGTTTGGAGATTTTACACCTCAACATTGATCTGGATATCCAATATGTCCAATACGCAATAACAAAATTTCACTGAACAATAACATCAAAAGAAAAATCAGTCAAATGCAGTTTCTGCAGAGGTTATATTGTCCCTAGCATGCTGATTCAAAAATACTATTCATTAATCATCCTCTCTTTGTGTGTGTTTTTTAGTTTTCTACAAATGGCTGAGTACCCCATAGCTTACACACACACTGCTCTTAGCTTTGGATACTTTCACGCAGCATTTATACAGTTTTGAAATTGACCAGATCTCTAAATTCTGGAGACTGTAATTTAATGTGGCTCTTTATATAAAAAACAGCCTTTGTCTATACACAGTTAAAGTTGGTCAGCATGCATTCTGTTGTTGAAGCAATGTAAGTGTGCAAGAAAGAGAGAAGGGAAATGGTCGTATAGACGTTTGTATTGGCTCTGTTGTTGGTGAGTTTGGTCTTTGTAGGAAGTGAGCCTGTGAAACCAGAAGCTTAAACGGTTCCAAGTTATGATTAAAGGTCGACGTAATGCTGCTCCATTTGAAGCCTGGATGATATACATTATAATAAATACTACAAAGCAGAGTCTGGCACCTGCAAATAGACTGTTAAGTGTCTACTTCTTTTGGGGTTGGAGCCTCGAGGGGTAGAGGGCTGGTGGAGGGGTGTTAAGGGCTATGAATAGGAGGAATGGTTGAAAAAAAAAGCAGAACATGGCTGACTGACAGCTCTATCGGCACAGAGAAGGAAAGAGAGAAAGAAAGATGAAGAAAATTGGAGTAGAGAGGAAACCCCAGGAGGGGGGACCGAGGAGTTTGCCAAACTTGATTGGTCCGGGAGGAGACAGTAAACGGTTGTGGGTCAGCTGGAGGCAGGCCGTCCTGGCAGCAGGCAAGTTGTAACTGTGGTAATGAGCTCAATACGGTATGGATTAAAAAAAAATGTTTGGAGTGTTACCTTAGCAACAGAGACGGGACGCAATGAAGCAAACGCCAAGAAGAGGCCAAGCAGAACAAAAAGAGTCGGGTGTCTCTTAAATTTAGAAGCATACATTCAGCAGCAACACTCTGAGAGTCCAGTGAAAGCAAAAGTGTGTTAAAAATACTGTGGCAGCACTAATGTGATCTGCTTCTAAGGCTGTTGCTTGTTCAGTGTTTGATGGAGATTGTTGCCTATTTTCTGCCATTTTTTTGTTGAATTCTAAAGTACAAATGAAGTCCAATTAAAGAGAAAAAAATTATATAATATTGCTCCAAAAGGCAGCAATCCAGTTTCAAACCAGCAGGCAGACAGGCCAAACCTATGTGAATCTTGACTAAACAAAGGAAAGACAGCTCCTTATTGCATTTGCCACAGAAATTTTTAAGAATATGTGCAAATTTTGACGCATATCTGCTGTTAATCTATAGTTTGGGTCATTCTGTCCCGGTCCATTTTGCAAACCCCTAATCTGCATTATTTTTCCCTTTGGTCTCATCTAATCACCGGTAACATTCAAACATCTTCACTTTGATTGCTGAGGAGTGATGTACCGTAGGACATCCATCTTTAAATAATACAAAGTCAAACTATGACTCATTTCAAGGAGTTTTACAGCGTCACCATAAACAATAGATCTTCCTTTCACTTTGAGTTTAAAGGATAACTCTCAGGGGACTCAAGATCTTATTCTTGTCCCTACACTCATTTTCCATTCCATCTTCTTCTTCCTATTTTTGCGAACTCTCTCTATCTCTGTCCTTTTTCTCTCTTTTCTTTAGTCCTTTGTTAGGCGGTTGCTTCCTGCGGTGAGCATGGCACTGCCCAGGCACATGTTCTGTGGTAGGCCTGATTACAGCCCTGCTGTAGTGCTGACATTGGCCCGCACTGACTCTTGTCTATAAACACACACACACACACACACACACACACACACACACACACACACACACACA
>VOQJ01012410.1:12216-29630 GCA_015052665.1 Apistogramma diplotaenia
ATGGACGCATGCACGCATACACACACACACACACACACACACACACACACACACACACACACACACACACACACACACACACACACACACACACACACACACACACGCGCGCGCGCGCACACGGCCCCTAAGTTCCACCAATGCTGCCAGCGGCTACCGCGGCATGACTTCACCCGGCAACCATTCCTTGCGTCAAACAAAATGCCTCTGTCACCAGAAAAAGGAGGAGAGCTGAGAGGGAGGAAGGGAGGGAGGGAAGAAGAAGAGGGAGAAGGAGTGTGGATGTATGGTAGCTGTGCGGACTGCACCATGTTTTCCACCGCAGTTTGAAAGTGTGGTGGGGTAATTTTAGCTGGAAGGCTCCCATGCAAGCTACTTGTAGAAGTTATTTGTTGTCGCAGTGGAGTGACAGATGAGTGAGACAATCATGAAGAGCAGATGATAATGGGCGGTTGGGCAAGCTGCTAATAATTAATGCAGCCTTGAAGCAGCTGTGCCTTTTCTATTACTTTGTTACATTAATCATCCCTCATTATCACTTATTTCCTTCAGATACCTTAACAGCAGTGAAGCCAAAAGTGCTGGACTTTTCCTTTATGCCAACTCAACCCAGTGTTAGTTGTACTGTCATTACCGTCAAAGCCATCCATCGCTGTCCAGTTCAAAAGATGCCAAATATCTTGATCTAGTGGTTAAATAACAAGAGCTGAATCTGAATTGAAGATTTGCAGCTTTTAAAATATTTCTCAAACTTGCAGTTCTGCAGCTGAATCATATTTGCAGGTTGCATTGCATAATTATTTCCATATATTTGCATTTTATTCTATTGTAGGAGCGACTGCACTATGAGACACTGAGCCAGCACCTGGGGAAGCTCGGGGAGGATGCTGGGAAGATGGTCCATCGAGTCATTGACCTGACAAGACCAGAAGATCTAGATGGTACGCACCTCTGTTTCTGACCTGTGGCGCTCCTTTAGCTACATTTCTGACTCGTGTACTTGTCAGTTTTTGGTTGTCTAAAAAATTAAAAATCATTAAAGAGCAGAGTGTAATTGAAGGCTCAGTCACATCCTGTTCCAACAAAACTGAGGGGTAACTTGCACGGCCCTCTCTGGGCCTCAGATCTCAGACCTCTATGATACTAAATAGGTCATCTAACAGAAATCCCAAAGGTTCGCTGTAGTTAGTAGTCAAAGAAGAATATTATGAATCAGAATCTCACAAGAACAGATTTTTAGATACTATGAATTAAATGCAGTTATCAGACACTCATATAAAATACTTCCTCTTAACGTATCTGTTCGTTTTCTCCAGCCCACCTGGTTCTCATAAAGCAATTCTGTTTACAGGCACTGAGGAGTGCTCATCGTGGTTTAGTTTAGAGTCAGAGGAGTAAACACAGGAGCTCAGGCACTGAGATAATATCAGGAGGAAGCAAACTAAGTATGATGTGCAAAGTTCACATATGTTAGCATACATGAATGATATGAAGGGCATGCCATGACTTTGACTTTGGTTCTAAAACCCATTCCGAGAAGAGGAAAAGATGCCTGGTGAAAAACAAAAACAGAAAGGAGTCATCCTGCTGTGCGCTAGATTTGAAGTGTGAAAGTCTGAACAGTGAACTTATCACATCATGAGAGTTTTTTCTTTGCGTTTAGGGAGTAGCATCACAGAAGCACGGGTGTTCAGGGAGGCACGGGGCAGGAACAACAATGAGCCCCACATCAAGAGGCCCATGAATGCCTTCATGGTGTGGGCCAAAGACGAGAGGAGGAAGATCCTGCAGACCTTTCCCGACATGCACAACTCCAACATCAGCAAGATCCTTGGTGAGAGTTTATGGATGTGACGATATCTCAATCCGATGGTGTCAACTATTGCTTTTGTTTATGTTTAAAGTTTGAACTAAAGAACGTGTCAGTGTTTGCTTTGGTTATTAAAAGATATGAGAAATCTTTTTTTCCAATTCTTTTTAAGTGACTGACATGTTTAAGTCAGCCTCTCTGCTCATTAGGCTGCCACTCTATTCTGCAGTTCACAGGGTTTCTTACCATCAAGTGGGTATTATGAGAATGACTAGTGTGTTTTTCAGCCTGGAACACTCCACACACAGAGGTCCACTGTGTCAGCCTGACTAGTGTGATGGATGCATTCAGTTAAACGGCCTCCTCAACACAGATATCCATTCATATGATGCTGAGCATAACGGTTGTTCCTGAAATGTTCTTAAAACTTCTGCCATCCAGTGCCGAGTTCAAGTGAGCTTAAGGGTTGCTGAATGCTGAAAATGCTACTTCTGAGCATTGTGAATGAATTACTTTTTCTAAGGTGGGTCTGTGTTATTGACTCAGATCTTTGAGAGGGGTAAAATAAAAGGATCTCTCAAAATTCACCCTGAATTTGGGAGATTCATCTTGTTGCTTTCAAAACTCCAGTTTTGTTCAGTGACAGAAGGTCTTAAAGAATATGCTACTACAGCTTTATCATTTGATTAAACATACTGTTTAAGTGCAAGATCCTGCTGAATTTTTATTAGAATTCAGTGACGAGATGAGAATCAAAAGTGGAATTATGAGTGTGTACGTGACACTGTGTTTACAGTGCATCCATCTCTAAAATAATAACACAGCTGGACTTCAGGGAGTAGGTGGGTGGCATGCTTAAAAAAAAGCTTCCCTGTGTTTCCTGTGTCACAAAAGTACAAGAACAGTTTGTGATAAACCTTGATAAACAGAAGAGCGAGGAAGAGTGTGTATAATCAGCTGTCAAAGTGCTTCACAGATGTGCTGCGTTCCTGCAGTAATGGCCCTGTTCACTTGCTCAGAAGGTCCTCTTACCACGGAAAACAAGCCATACACAATGTATCATTCTTCCTGAGCGAAGAGGGAGCAGAGTGTAATCCAGTCCTGATTTTAAACAGCCTTCTAGGCTAAACACTCGGTGGAGCCTGTTCACAGGAAGACATCCAACCTAGAAACGTCTAGAATTGTCAATGCTGTGCCTCCTTTGTGTGACTGAATAATGTAAAGCAAATATGACAGCATGTTTCCTTTGTAGGATCACCGCGTCAGTGCTCATTGAATTTTATGAAATACTCTGATTCACCACTTCCACTGAAAGATTTTGAAAAGGCTTGTTAAAACCATGTTTGCCACTTGCTTACTCATGTACAGAGTTTTAAATACAGTCACCAGCTGAAGTCTGTTATTGCAACTTCTTATGGTGGTGTTTGCTTTAAAATACTTAAATCCTAACTAACTTTCTTTCTGCAGGTTCTCGCTGGAAAGCCATGACAAACCAGGAAAAGCAGCCATACTACGAGGAGCAGGCCCGCTTAAGCAAGATCCACTTGGAGAAATATCCCAACTACAAGTACAAGCCGAGGCCCAAGAGAACCTGCATCATTGACGGCAAGAAGCTACGCATCGGGGAGTACAAGCAGATGATGCGTTCACGACGTCAGGAGATGAGGCAGTTCTTTGTGGGGTGAGTAGGATTAAGAAAAAGGTGTGAGGTGTGAAGGAAAGCTGCAGTCAGTCAGTTATGTGGTTTTAGAACTGAACTTTACATTTTTTTGTAAATGTAGGGACCTTCAAATGGCAGTATTGTGATTTAAATCCCATAAATACCTAAACAAATAAAGAGTGAACCCTTCACCCACTGGACATGTTTTCCCTCCTGAGTGACTGGTATGAACTGAGGTGGTGAAAAGGTTCTGCCATTGTTGCTGTCCTCAGGGTCGTATGAAATTCAGCGCTGTTCATCGGCCCACTCTTTATATTATTGTACACTAATAAGATGTAACAAAGCATATTTTGAATCAAACGGAACAAAACTAGACAGTATAAACAGTCATTCTCTAATTAGCCAATCAGCACCTAAACTGGAAACTGCAAATAGTGTCATTAGAACCAAAATACACTCAGGCAGTATTATACCAAATTATGTCAGACTTTGATTTTATAACTGTGAGACAAAACACTGACCTAAGAGCAGTGTTTCGTCTCAGCATTATTACTTCACTTTATAACAGGGCCATTTGTTGCTTCTTTGAAGAAAATTGCCCTGTAAACTGAAGTTAAACCACATCATTTAACATTGTCGTGTTTCTCCGAGCCGGGATGTTGTTTGGAATCTTGTGGACTTTGTTGGTTGTATTTGCTTAATGCTCTACTGCCAAATAAGTTGAGACGTGTCATATCCAACCCAAATGGCCTAATACGAGGCCATTTATAGAATAGAAATGCTGGCAGGACATTTAATGGTTATTTCACACCATTGCGGTGCTCATTAGATTTCGTTAGAATAGGTGTGAATGGTTGTCTGTCTCTCTGCATGATGTCTGTTATGCTGGATTAAAACAGCAATAGAAAAAAGTTCTTATCAATCCATTGGAACTTTGTAGAGTTTTTAAGATCAACATCTCAGCTTTTATGTCCGGTATTTAAACCGCTTGGAACATCCTGAAGAAGAAAGTCGTCTGGTGTTCTAAGTGACTGAACAGGCAGACTTCGGAAAGCAACAGCAGTTGACAACAGTTTCATTGTAATGCTGTAAAGAAATACCTAAAAACAACTGTTAGTGACATTAGCAACAACCTCCAGAGGGCAGGTGTGAAGGTTTCACCATCTACTGTTTGCAGAAGACTTCATCAACAAAAGTACAGACGCTTCACCAGAAGATGCAAACCACTAATTAAGAAGAAGAACAGGAAGGGCGGGCTGGGTTTGCCAAGAAGTTTTATGGACTTATGAGACAAAAATGAACCTTTTCCAAACATATGAGCTCATCTGTGAAACACAGTGGAGGTAGTGTCATGGTTTGGGCTTGTGCAGTTTGACTGCTTCTGGGACGAGCTCTTTAATCTTCATTGGTGATGTCACGCATGATGACAGCACTACAATGAACTCATAAGTCTACAGAAACCTTTTGGGAGATCCTTCATCATGTAGCAGCATAATGACCCAAAACACAGTCCCAAAAATAAAAGGAGTTCATCAGGGACAGGAAGAGGAAAGTTTTAGACTGGCCTCCTCAACCTCCTTTAACCCTGTGGAGGATTTTACCTGCTAAAGAGGAGACTGAAGGGAGCAACTCCCCAATGTTTAGTGACGTCAGTGGGTCACAGGGTTGATGCAGTTATTGCAAGCAAAGGATTTGCAACTAAATATGAAGTCTTATTCACTTTAATCTAGTTTAAGTTTTGTTCTAATACTTTTGTTCACAGGAAAAATGGGTGAGTTCAGACAAAAGACGCCATCTTCTGAACTGTGTATCAGATCCAGATGTAAATATCTGGAAATAAAAGCTGAGATGCTGATCTTTTGTCTCTTGATTTTTTTCATGTTGAACCCAAATGTTTTCATTCTATAGTAAAAATAAAAGGCCTGGCCTCACTGTTTCAATACTTTAGGAAGGGAGTGTCCGTAGACAAAAGATAAATCATCATTATGCAATCGTATGTGTCTTACTTTGTTTCGTGGAGTTTATTCGGTTGTATAGAAATGTATTAAAACCAACTCAGCATTTTATGAGAGGCCTTTTCTCTCAATACGTCTCAGTGTGAATAGAAAAAATTCTTAACTGCATCCATTTGTTTAACATTTGTGGAGTGATCATCAAGGTTTATGGACCCTTTATGAAAGGTTTGGGAACCTCTTGTGGTTCTATCTGCTAAAGCCCTTAAACATTTGCTGAAGAGCTTGATATTTTTTTTCTACTGGAGTCGGTGCAACAAGGGGAAAAACAGTGGCATTGTCTTAATAGGAACCAGTCGTGGATGTGTTTAAAGCCATCACAGTGGCCTATGAGTGAGATGGATTTACCAGAGGCCACAGCTTTGAATAGGAGCGATTTTTAATAGCTTGTCATTTATTAAATTAGGACAATGCCGGGCGCTTGCGGGCAGTGAAATTGGACACAGACAGACATAGTGGAATATGAAATGTAAGCACATGCTTGAGAGGGAATGAGGGCAAGGCACACGTCACAGGATGAATGCCACATTTACTGTGTGTGGTCAAGTACATGCGAAAAAAGCTCCGATTCTCCAGGCCTGGGCTTTCAATTGATGCTAAATCAAACAGCTACGGGAGCCAGTACACAACTAGTTTCTGGCCCATTCCAGATTGTTAAACCAGTGTTATTTTAAAATGTTTAATGTGAAAATGAGTCTGTCAGAACACACAGCAGTAATTGTTTCAGGAGACAGAGGAGAGAAAGCTTTTTCCCCACTTTATGCACTTGAGGGGCCTGAGGGTCTGTTTGAATGATGTGCCTTTACACCCATTCCATCTATAATGCTGATGCTGCTGTGATGTGGCAGGCAGAGCTCCATGTCAGGACATGCTCGACCAGATGAGAAGCACTGTGGGTTAACTTCCGAATGAATGTTTTTTTCAAAGGTTACCGAATCGACGTCTGATCTGTAGTTTGTGCCAAAACACTTCGTATACAGATTTGTGCAAAAGTCTTGAGCCACCCCTTGGTTCTTCATTTTTTTCTGGGAAAACAGGGAAATAGGTGCAGGACTTTACTGAAACATGTAAACATGCATGCTAGAAATAGAGACGAGGCTTCGGTAAACATGATGGATCAACAGATAGTGATCTGCTGTAGATAGTTTTTAGGCCTGCCACTTTGTCTTAGTCCTGCACTTGTCCAGTTATTTATTTAAGGACACACAGCATGGTGTGCACCGTGTCCATACTTTAGGAATAACCTTATTGGCACAAAAAAAAGAAGAATCTCATGTCTGCACAAACAAATGATCTGTTTTTGCAACCCGCAAATACACAATGTAAAACTGGTTCTTTGCGATGCTGCCTGTCATTTGTAGACACAACACTCGTTCATTACTTGAATTAGGTACTTTTTTTTTTTAACCTTGAAAGATTCATAAGTCAATGTTTAAGTGGATTAATGAACCAAAAAACATTAGTCTGAAAATGGTCAGGTACCAGGCCTGGAATGAAAAGTGAAAATCAGCCAGTGTCCAAAGAGAAACGTTTGAAGCCTGAAGAATGACTGGTCAAGTCCACTTTAAAAATTACAAAAAGTCTATAAAAAATCAAGCAAAAAAACTTTAAAATATCACCCTATTTTTGGCAAATTAGTAACACAACCGTGACAGTGACCATGATACCATTAAACCTCCTAAACAGCAGCATTTTTATGATGAAGTTGTTCGCAGTCTGAAATCAAGAAGTGCCCCTTCATTTCAATGGTTCTGGGACATGATGTCTTTTCTTAAGCTTTAAAAGTTCAATCATTCATTACGAGGTAATTCTGGAAAGTTTTTGACACGTGACAATCGTTTATAACTATTCTTCAGCTTCTTCACCCATTTTTGTTTCATGTCTGTTGAGACCCCACCTTATCTTTTTTCTGCACTGCTCTTTTTTTGTGTGTGCTAATTATTATTTTACTTTCTCTCCTACAAAAGGAGAATATGTGAATGTGGCCTGGCTTAGTGTTATTGTCACGACATGCTTGTGATTACTCTGTTTCGATTGCTCAGTAAATATATAAAATAAAAAATTAAAAAAATACTTCACTTAAATAAATCACTTTGCCCCCTTTGACAGTTTCCAGCATTGCTGCTAGAGTTAAACCACACTGTGGAAGTTACAAAACGTTTTGATCACTCGTCATATTCCATGTTGATTACCTAATACAATTCTTCCTTGTTTTCTTTCCCTGATTCTCAGGCCTCAGCCACCAATTTCTCTGGGCAACAGTCCAGGAAGCGTAGGAGTTTACCCAGGTGCCATAACTATGGCAACAGCAGCTACACCATCCCCACATCTGACCTCAGACTGCTCCAGCAACTCAGCCAGTCCTGATCCCGCCATCCCCGTCATCCAGAGCACGTATGGCATAAAGTCTGAGCCTGGCAGTGGAGGAGGCAGCAATGGTGGTGGGATTGGATCCTTGGATCTTCCCAGTGACCCCAATAATGGAGACAATGACATGGACATGTATGAGGACTTTGAGGATGAGCCCAAGTCAGACTATAGCAGTGACCACGAGACACAGGAGGCTGTCAGTGCCAACTGAGTATGCTCAGGGTGTCAGATGTAAAAAAAAGAAAAGAAAGAAAACAAGAAACAACTCCCATTATAGTCAGAGACACTTCTTAAAACATATTTTATTACTGAAACCTTCAGTTTGACTTTTCAGAACATGTTGCATCATGCACTGAGCATGGTCCAACGGGATTTAAAATCAGCTCAGACATGCTCAGAACGTTCTGGGAAAGTATCTTTGATGGACGCCCATTTGAAGAAGAATGCAAATGGGAAAAAAACGCGGCCCAAGAATATAATTTGATCAGTCTTCAGACATCCAGCTGACAATGAACTTCAGTTTACTATACTTTGACAATCTTAACTTGAGCAAGAAGAAGAAGAAAAGAGTTAGACAACAGAGAGGACGAGCGAGAGCAGGACAAAAAGAACAAACGAGCGACGAACACATTGCTGTGTGGTTTGTAAAGGGCATGCATGGATTTTGAAGAATTAGGAGTTGCTCTTCAACAGCTATTTGGTCTTAAATGTTTAAGGAGTGATTTCATTTTAATCATTATGTATTTACTTTTTGTGTTTTTCCCTTTTTTGCTTTTTGTTCTATAGACTTTTTCTGACAGGTCACTGCCTGTACAAACTCTAGACTGTCGGAACTTGAAATTTGGAAAGTTTTTAATATAAATCCTAGCTCTTGTAACCTTATAGTCTTACTTTTGTTTCTTACGATTTCAGTGCTACACACTTTTTTTCCGACAAACTGCTTACATTACATTACTGTTAGTTTTTTTTTTTTAATATCCCAGCTCAGGTATGATGTGCCAGCTTGTGAATGTGTTTTTTGTTGTTTGTTTTCATACAAAAAGAGTGGTAGGACTTTTCAGACTGTCAGTGAAATAAAGGGAGCAAAATCCCTTACATTATTATTATTATTATTATTATTATTATTATTATTATTATTATTATTATTATTATTATTATTAAATAAGTAAGTAAGTACCCATATATTGTACAGATTTTCTTCAGATGTGCCAAACATTCACATTCACTCGGGATGTTGTAGTCTTAATTTCCAATGCTGCAAAAAAGTCTTATACAATCACATTTTTCTATTTGATGCAATGAGTTTCTGCTCATTAACTGCTGGCTCCCCTCCTGGCCCAATCACAAACAGAGCTCAGGGAGGACATTTTTTCATCACACTTGCTTGGTCACAGACACGCTTAATCTCATTCTCTGGCAGGCCCTAAGGCTTTGAGACACAGAAGAGCCGCATCGAAGGCGCCTATTCCTCTAGCCCACCGCATTGGTGCTTCCATAAACCACATTGTCCAATGTTCCTTGAGGCCAAACACATTTGCATTAAGTATAGTATCAGACATGTTTCTGTCCCTTTAAATCAGGCTAAAGGTAAATGTATCCTTTTAGCTTAATTTCCCTTTAGGAATTCCCTTTTCTTAAAAGTGCACCTTTAGATCTGTTCATGCAGGTGCACCCCTGGATGAGCCTACTGTAGGATAAAAAATTGTAAGATCACGGATCCCTTAACTGTACGGTGTCTAGTATTGGTACTAAAAAGTACAAATATTACTTCTTTTAGTAGATTGTTCATTTTTAAATGTCTTCTTAGCATCATGTTGGAAATATACAGTATGCCAAACTTGTGTTTTAAAAATTCTTTATATAGCTGCAAAATATAGGTTTAATAGGTCTGCTGTTTCAAAGGGGGAACCTTTTTCTACTCTGCATTAGTATTTTGAGCGTGAGCAAATTATTAAGGAAACAGTAGAGACGGTGCATAACCAGCCTGCCTCTCAGTAACAGTGCACCCCAGTCAGAGCACACAGGTTTTTCCACTCCTCCGAAGTAAGATGTTCCTCCAACATCTTGATGCAGCGCAGCAGTCAGCAGTCAGCAGTCTCTGTTTTACTCAAATGTCTTTTTTTCTGAATATGAATCTTATTTTTACTCTTTTTTTTTTTAAACCATTCTCAGAATTTTTTTTAATGTTTCCATTCTTAAAACGTGTGACCTCGAGTGGTTTCTGGGTGCTCTGTGTAGCTGCTTCACTCATCTTCTGACTCCAAATTTCTCCTCATGGTCATATCTGTCAGTTTTACCCTGGAAAAGCTTCACAAGCTGGAAGTGAACATTGGTTTTTGCTCATATTACAGGAAAAAAAGCCTCATGCATAGACATTTCTGTCAGTATCATACGCATCCTAAGCACTGGATATGAATTCTGTTTATCCGTTCGTTTTGTTTTATTATTATTTTTTTTAGTATTGACTAATGTGAAGTTGTTGTTTGATTTTTAAACATGATATATTAGTCAGTTAAAGTCACATTTTTGAAGCCTCGTACATGCAAGGCACCAGTAAACTGCCATTTCGTTGGAAGCATTTCATTTATTTAAGCAAATTTTGCTGCCACAGCTCTAGTGTCGCCTAAAAGGGGGGTCACATCGCCTCTGATCTCTTTGAAAAGGTAACCTCATGCTCTTGTCAGTTGTGACCCACAGAGGAAGAACATAAGCTTCCCGGTCACACACATTTTTGTGATGAGTATTGTATTTGAAATCCAATTGTGCGTTTTAACATTTCATTGTATTTATTAGCCAGCTTTGGCTCTAAAAAGTGTCAGTACAACTTGGTGAGAAAGACAATCAAAAAATATATATAAATAAAAAAAAGTAAAGACTTGAAATTTTCCTGACATATCTGTTACTTCCTCATTGCTTTGCAAGTGTTGCTGTGAATTTTTTTGTTTTTGGGAGAGAAAAAAAAAGTGTGCCGAATACTTTATAAAATGGTTCATTTGCAGAAAAAAACCACCACCACATTGCATTCTGCGTATGGAAGCAACATGCAGAACTTACAGGTAGTGCTGCATGAATTTTTATTTCCATTGCTCTAAATAGTGCCCTTACTTTCCAGGGATCTAATAATTTCCAACACAAGGCTGTCTGTTTCCAAAGTTGAGCTATTCCACTCGCTCTTTATATTTTGGTGGCCCATTACCGTAAATGTGGCCTATTGTTCCATTGTGTGCGCGCGTGTGTGTGAGGTAACGCCACACATTCTGACTGTGCTGTGGTGTATACGCCACGGCGCCGGTGCTCGCTGCAGCCAATCCCAGCATTTTAGAGAGAGAAACAGAGAGCTTAGCCATATGCAGCCACATCATAAATCTAATTGTAATTCCCAAATCAACTGTAGCGTCACCCAGCGAGGGGCGCCGGCAAGTTTGTCACACACTCCTTTGTGAGCATGTGTGTGTGTGCTGTGCTGTAGCGTTTAGTTGGGAGGGGTGTTTGAAATCATACTTGCACTGTTGCCATGCTAATCTTGTTAAACAAGTCATCATAACTTACATTTCCCCTTTTTCTTTCTTCGGGATGAACATTTGGTTGTTTGCAAGTTGACAGATTTTTTTGCGAGTGTGCACAGTTGGTGTGAGCATATGCAAAGCTTTCATCACCTTAAAAAAGCGAAGCTCATTACGGTTCAGTTACAAGTATATACCTACACTCATATATACGAACATGACTTCAGGGATATGATTTTATCCCTGAAAGAAACTGATGCAATCATCTATTTCCATTCAGTTTTCCCAGTTGTTCCAGCTACTGAAAGCTAAGTGAGGAAATAGCAGCTGCTTTGAAGGCATCGCAGAGATCAGAATTCAGGTGTTCAGGTGTCAGAAATCAGATCATAACAGGAATGCATATATATATGATAACTGAAATGGCCTTGTCCTTCTATGCTCATTAAATTTGTAGATACTGCGTCATTTGTAAAAGGTCCTGTGTATCCACAGAAAAAGAAAACGAGATAATTAGCAGTAAAGTGCTACAGTTCAGCTAATTTACCTGGCAACTGTTCAAATAAGGGATACATGTACCTAGTGTGGGTGGCGTGATGAGGCACACTGACATGCTTTCTTCATGGAAACCTGGTCGTGGTTAGACCCTTCAGGCAAATTTAGGTTTTGAGTTTCAAAAACCATCTTGAAGACTAGAAAGATCCACATCCTTTTTTTTTTCCTCCCCACCAATTGGGCATTTAGATCAAGAGAATTATAAATTGTTATTACAAAGGAGGAGCCCCCTTCAGACGTGTTGGAGAGGCTCTTTCAATGAGGCATCAAAGCCACACTGTTTATGATCATTGAAGCTCCACTACTCATTAAAGCACACAGAATGGTCATGGTTCTACCATCCTCTTTGAGCTTATGATGCTTAATCATTGAAATGCTTTTGATTCAAAGGAGACTAATTGACCCCTTGCACTTCTGTTGAGTTGATCATGTTTCACAACGAGCGTCATTTATGATGTTTCAGGTGAAAAGTTGAGTAGAAGTGTACATTTGATTTAGAGTTGTGTTTTTTCCATCTATGCTTTTCACTACATTGCAGCCACACTGTGGACTACACATATTTGTAACAGCTGCACCCTTTGGTGAAAACAGGGTCCCCAACCCACCAAATGAAGTCCATTGAGAGGGGATATCCATTTTGCTTTGTTCAGGTGGTTTGGTTTGCAGCCCTGAACATTTCTGATCGATTGAGTACATAATGCATTTGAGCTTTCTTATATTCATTCTTCGCAGTAGCTTGTAAAAGAAGTTTTCATATTTTAATCTGAGGAAGATTTTTTTTTTTTAGAAAATGACTGAAGATTAATTGAAAAAACAGCAAATAACGATCAAGCTCTTATTTCTTTTTGATCTTCTGCACGTCCGCCATCTAAAGGAGTGCAGCATGGTAGTTAGTTGCATGGACATGTGACAACCATAGAAATAGCCTCTGCTTTATCATTCACCAGTGGATTTATTTGCCTAATGGAAATGCAAAAACAAGTAGAAAGGAGTTTTTTTAGTTCGTTAAAAAAGTCCATCCATCCATCCATCCATCCATTCTCAACCGCTTATCTCGTTCGGGGTCGCGGGGGGGGGCTGGAGCCTATCCCAGCTGACATAGGGCGAGAGGCGGGGTACACCCAGGACAGGTCGCCAGCCTGTCGCAGGGCCAACATAAAAAAGTCACTAGAACAAATTTCTGTATATTTGGGACAGAAATGTAGATTTTTGGCACATTTTTCATGTTTAGTTTTCTAAGTATACCCAACACATACACACTACATGCTCTATCAGACATCTGTAGTCTTGTAAATCTTGATGTAAGCTGTATAGAGGATGGACAATCATGAGGTCATCAGTGGGTCTCTTTTTGAAGTTTTGACTTGACATGAGTGAGGCATCAGAAACTAAGGTAGTGATTTATCAAACCCAAAGTATTTGTACCCTAAAACATGCCCTGCTTTATTCTTCTTTAGGACCCTCACATGGACCATAATGTACAAAATGGACACGAGGCTTAAAAATAGTGATTGAGACATAAACGCACGAGAAAAGTGTTCACTGAGCTCACAGATGAAGGAGCAATAGGAGGATTTTTCTCACAGACCTTTATAAAACATTCACCAACCCTTTATACTGGGTGAGAAACAAAATTCAAAGCTTAGAGTCATCTTTTTGAGTTAGCCTGTTAGCATGCTGTTTGCAAATTGGTAGAAAAATAAAATAAAAGAACAGCTGAGGGCAATGGAACAGTAGAAAGTTGGACATCCTTTCAGAAATTTGAAAAGGAACCAAAAAGGTGATAACGCTCTGTCTAATAAAGGGATAAAAACATGTGTTGTTCATGTATGTATAGCAAGTAAATTTATAGTAAAACTTTTCCTTGAGCGCATTGTTGCTAATGTAAGTTGATTACAATTGCAAACTGGGTACTTATAATTCCAAGGGTCAACAGCCTTGTGAGTCCTTTAACAGTAACTAAAAAGCTAAATGCAATGTCTGAATAAAAGAAAATCATACAAAAAACGCTCTTTGAAAGGAATTGCTTTCACAGTTTTTTCTGGGTTTCTATGTCTTTGAAACATTGCATAAAGGCATATACTTCTTTTTTAATGCAATTAAAAGTGAAAGAAAAAATCTACAGCACTTTTTCAGGAAAATAGGCAATGGACAAAGGGACCAATTTTTTTCTTTTTAAGGCAAAGTCCTTGGGTCTTTTTAAGTGCATTAGCCCGCTAATTAAATATTATATGTTTAACGAAAAATGCCGGCATGAAAGCGACTGGATTGTTTGACTCAAAGACACGGCTGCAGCCTTGATGAGCGGAACTGTGCGTGACCATGAGGAGGTAAAGAATGTCATTGTAGCAAGTCCTCCCCTCATCTGACCCGCCATAATCCTTTCTACTGATTTTACAATCACATTCCCTTTTGTGATTCCTGCGCGGATAAAGACAGTAGCTTCAGTCATATAGTGGGAGGACTCATTGATATTTCTGAGTGGGTCACATTCATTTTGCAACGACTGATGTGTTTGTTTCACTGAGTACACACAAACATATAGTTTACCTATCAAAACCGTTTGAAGGACAGGTTACCTACCCTACAAGGAGCCAACACAGAAAATATTCCTGCCAAAATTTCTCACTTGAACTCATCTCAACTCCAAAAATGTAACCAGCATCTTTAACATAACATTTCACATTATTCCAATTACGTTTGAAGCTTTTCCATTGCAGATTCCAATGTATTTGCCTCCTGCTTTTGATTTTCCCAACTGGCCTCAAGAGTTCCTCTGTTCTCTGCTCCAAAGCCCTCTATCTCTAGAGCTTACGTGCACATACCGGGCAGTGTTTTTTGTGTTTCAAAATTTATGTCCAATGCCATCATTCAATGCCACTGCAGGAAGTAGTCTACTTTTTATTTAAAATGCAGATTACAAGGGTGTGGAAGCTGCGGCTTTGTGCAGACCAACTTTCATGCAGGAGTTTGCCATCACTTAGCCACAAAGTTTCTCTATTTTATGAATCATAATTTCTGTCTTTTCTCAAATTTTAACCAAGTGTTTATTGTTTTGTCTGCAGAGGAGAGATACTGTGAGCAGTATGCTTGTATCACAGCAGCTTCAGCGCTTCATCCGTCTCTACAGGTCACTCACTTTTAGGGTGGCCTGAAATTAAATTGCATGTAGAACAACAGAGCCAAAGCTTTAAAACAAACCTTTACTTGTCTTCGACTTATCACTACCCTTAAATTGCCCCACAGTTGCTGTTGCAACATCCAAGAAATAACATTAAAAATGTTAGAACAGAAGAGTCTGAGGCTCAGACGAATCATCCAAATACAGACGTTCTTCCCTGGAATTGCCTTTAAGTGCTTAGAAAAATTGATAATTCCATGGCATCAAAGAAGCTCCATCCACTGAAGATAATGTGATAGGATCAAAAGCTTCAGAGGAGCCACTAAATGGAGCTTGTGGTGAAACTGTTTTGACAAGTCTGGAAGTATTGTTTCGACAATCCGAGAAATACTGTGGTAGTGGCAGATATATCACAAGACCAGAGGCAATTAAGCACTTTGTGAAAGTTTGAGAAATATGTGGTTTTGGTGTAAAATCAAAAAACTCTTTGCTGATTTAAAGGATCAAACAGTTGAACCAATGAGCTTTGGAGCCTCTGCCATCCACCCTGCCTGAACCTAAACAAATATTCACAGCAGAGTAAAATCAGTTGGACCTACAAAAGAAAAGCACACAGGCAGTTACAGTCACCCAGCAGTCTTCTTAAAAAACAGACACAAGTAAATTTTAAAATCTCAAAAAAAAAAAACAACTTAGCAATGCTACAATGTTTCTCTTTGACCCCTTCATACCAGTGCCAACAGCACTTCCCTGTAACCTATGTCTTAACTGTGAACCTGCCTGAACTCCATCCATCCATCCTGGGAGCCTGTCTCAGCTGACATAGGGCAAGGGGCAGGGTACACCCTGTACAGGTCGCCAGCCTGTCGCAGGGCCAACACAGAGACACAGACAACCATTCACACCTATGGGCAATTTAGAGTTAACCTAACCTCAGTAAGTGCATGCATGACTGTGGGGGGAAACCCACGCAGACATGGGGAGAACATGCAAACTCCACACAGGGGGGGCCCGGGCCAAGGTGGAATCGAACCCAGGCCCTTCAGATGTCATTCTCTGTGAGGCAGCAGTGCTAACCACCATGCCACCGTGCCGCCTCCTCTCTGAACTCTAGGCTGTAATCTACGACTTAGCCTCATGTGCGCCTCCTGACAAATGTAACTACATGACTGCACTGTTTAGCACCAATTCCTCCTGTTCATTTCCGGGCTCTGTTTTCACCGCTAATATAGCATCAAAGACTCACAAATTTCAGTAAATACCTGGCGGGAGATAGCCGAACCGATCAGAATGGACATGAACGAACCTACAAAGAAGTGGAAAATCTAGAGGGACAACTGACCACAGTAGAGGGTGAGGACCCAGGATGGAAAAAAGTCCCAGCATTTTTTTGCTTCTATCAGCTGGCACCATATATAAGACACTGGTATACGTCCATAGGGTAATTAAGGAACCTCACACAGCATAAATGCCGGCAATGATGTTGGCCACTTATGTAGATTATGTTGCAGATTTGACAAAGATTCAGCACAGAACTCTAAATCAGGCATCCCGCTGCAGGCTACAGCACTGGGTTCAGAGGGGTTTATGGTCATGCCGTAGGTTACAGCTTAGATTTTATACTGAAGCATGAGCCCTCAATAAGAAAGGAAGATGCAAAACCTGATTTTCCTGATATTGTTCAGGGTTAATGTTATTGGAAATTGGTTATTGTGAAAGTTTCTTACTCAGCTTTTTACTACAGTACATTTGAACTTTGCTATGTGTATCCATGCCAAGGTTCTTATGATGCTGCTGCAAGTCTGGGCGGCTGATACAATGTTAAGCATCACTGAAGCACCTTTGATCAATACGAGGCTCTTTGAAACAGAAGAAGCTTCAAGATGAAAAGCTCTCACAGTTAAAAAATTGACTCTGGATCACACCGTTCATGTCTGTTTCATTATATTATGTTCAGTTTTTTTATATATATATATATATATATATATAGTTTAAGTGCACTTGAATGCATGACAGAATTTTTCAGTAGCATGTTCTAAGATAGTAGCCTGTTATCACCTCTCATTTGTCCCCAAGCAACCAGCAGCATATGGCTACCAAATTGCCTGGCATTGGTCAACATTACATCTAATATACACTCCTGATCAAAATCTTAAGACCAGTTAAAAAATTGCAAGAATTTTCATTTTGCACTATTGGATCTTAAGAAGGTTCTAAGTAGAGCTTCACAATGTTAAAGGAAAAAATCAGTGCAAGAGACAAGAACTTTTGAGCAGGGAATTTTCTGAAAACTGCATTTACACTCAAACATGATTTTTTCAGCTGATCAAAAGTTTAAGACCATAGTCTCTAAAAGCCAAAAGCTGTGCAAAAATCTGGATCCTCT